>JAHBCN010004915.1:0-59650 GCA_019359885.1 Listronotus oregonensis | reverse complement strand
GAAGTTTTGGGATTTTCGTTAAAATCTTTTAACTGCAGCATCTCGTTGTCGTTTTTTTTCAATTTTTAAGTCGTGGTTTTTTAAAACACCCAAAACCAAGAAATTTTTGTAACCAGTTTTAAAAAGTTTTTAAATTTTGGATGCTGCCTTTCAGGAAAATGGTAAAATATTTGCCAGTTATTAAATTTCTTTGATTGAAAAAAAATGTTGCAAATTTTTTTTTTTTTTAAAATTTTTAACCATTCAAAAAGTTAAAAAAATTGTAAAACGACCCGAGCTAATTTGATAATGACAGATAATTTGGGCCCGGAACAAGGCCAACTGAGAAAATATTTGTTTTTTAAAGGGAGATGAGGTTATAAACCCCTAAACTATAACGTGTTACACATTGTTAAATAAATAAAAAGCGCTATTTGGCGGGAAAAACCAATATGGCGCCCATATAAAAAAAAAAAGTTGATGATGATTTTAAAACTCGAAACGAAAAAATAAGAATTGACTACTTGGTCTTTTCTAAAAAAAGGGGGATTTAAAAAGTTTTTACAGATTTGAAAATTTTTTACTTAAGAAAAATATGCCCGGTTTTTTGAAAATCATGTTTCGGGTTTTTTTTTTAATTTTTTAAAAACCTAATGATAAAACCATGTATAAAGGGGATTAATTACAATAAAATTTTTTCCCAAAACTTTCCCCTTTTAACCCGATTTTCTATTATATGGTTTTCAAGTTCCCGATACTTTCCCCCACCAATTTAGGACACAATATAGTTTTGGGGGGATATAAAAAAAATAAAAAACACTTTTATAGATATCTTTCTTGTTTCCTTGTTTTTTTTGTTTTTACCTAAATTTAATAAAAGATTTTTTTATAGATGGGTAGAACGATTAAAGCCCAATCCATTTTAATAACGTTTGCTGCCTGTTTCTAAGCCCTCATGTAAGCATGTGGTATAACAAAAGCTTTGTATACTAATATTTTAAGCAAGTTTTTTTTTAGATAAATTTTTTCCAGATCATGAAATGTTTATTATAAAAAATTTAAAAACATTATTTTTATCCTGCTTTGTACATTTTAACTTATAACAAGGTGTTAGATGCACGGGGTACAAGTCATTTAAAGAATTGAATTAGGGGCAAAATAAAAAATTATAAATGTTTTTTTTTTCACACGCTTGTATTTCTTGCCTTTTTTTTTAATATTAAATTTATATTTAACCTAATTTTTTTTTTTAAAAAATTTAAAATTCCCTTTTTGATCTAACCCACTCAGTTACTTAATTTGTTGTCAATATTTCAATTTAATTAAAATTATTTATTTTCTTTAAAAAGTTTAGTTAAACAAAATTTAACTTATTCCCCATATATAAATTAGCTTTTTAATTAAAATTTTCTAATTCCCAAATAATCGTAAAATTTTCTAATTCAATATTTTTTTTTTTTTCACGTTACTAAAAAAAACAATAGAAAGTTTACAAGGTCAATTATATGGACTGTCAAGCCCATTTGAAAAGTGAAATTTAAGAATTAGGATGTTAAGTTCCATTGTTGTTACCATAGTAACGGAACCTGATCGCTAAAAAAAAGTGTTAAACCATTTAGTTTTTTATACAAAGTGTTACGGAATTATTTTTTATAAAAGATCAGCATCCAAATTTTATATAAAAAAAAGAATAAGAAATTTTTTGGTTTTTTTTTTTTTATATTTAATTTTAAAAAAAATTAACTTTTCAATAGGCAATTTATATTTTTATTATGTGGTAGTTAGGGTTTTTTTGGAAACAAAAATTAAAAACGTAGTAAAAAATTAAAGAAGAAAAGGGTTTTTTCCCTTTTTTCAAAAATTTTTTTGTACTTATGACTTTTTTTAAAGTATTAAAATACAATTATCTTTTTGAAATGAAAAATAAAAAATTTCTATATTAAATTTAAAGGACCTTTTAAAAAAAAACCCAAAAAAGAAGAAAAAATTTAAAAAAAGAAAACAAACGAAACACCCTTGGGGTTTGAATAGGGTTTTTTTTAAGATAACGGCCAATATAAGATTTCAAAATTTTTTTAAAGAAGTCATTAATATTGTAGACAAAAAGGTTTAAAGAAAAAAGTTAAAATATATTTTTAAATTGAAAAAGGGGAAAAAAAAAATCGAATAAAAAATTTTTTTTCCCGAGAAGACCATTTTGTTGTTTCAGTGCGACAAATTCATTTTAAAAAAAAAAGAAGAGCAAAAGAATTTTACAGCACAAAATTAACGAAAGAATAACCAAAAAATAATGCGAGAAAACACAATAAATAAATTAATTATTTAAGTAATAGAAAATAAAACAGGGGTGAATTTTCCTTTTTTACGCTTTATAGGTCTATGATAAATAAAAGGTTAAATTTTAACTCAAAATTTCGCAAAATATAATAGCCGGGGGAGGCAGGACAGAAATTTTGCACCAATTCCCAAATGTTTTATTCTTTTGAGTTTTGATATGGAATAAACGGAACGGAGTCTCCACGCCAATATGGGGAAAATTAATAATCATTTTTCAAACTTAAATAAATAATAAAATGCCTTTTTTCCAAAGTTGAAACTTTATAATGGTAATGATACATAAAAATGTAGTAAATGATAGTCTACCGCGTCGGGGGGAGGCCATCATATCCCCCCACCAATGTTAAAATTAACTTTTTTGACTTATTTCTAAATAAATTTTTTTCCAAATATTTAGTTTATAAGAGAACTAAAAAAATGTCTACCTATTATAAAAGAGCAAAGCCCTGATAACAAGGAATGACGATCTCCCGAGCGCAACCGCCGGCGCCGGCCGATCCGGTCGCCTGAATTATTGCATCCGGGTTAAATTAATATTTAAAAGTTTATTTTATCTTGTATTTTACGATAATTATTTCAATAAAAGCGTAGCGAGGGGTTTTTGGGAGTATAATGTTAAAATATAAAGTTTTAAATTCTTTTTTTTAAATAACTAAAATTTGTTTTTTCTTTTATGCAGAATAATTAATTTATTAGAATTGAATTTTTATAATAAGATGTATTTTATTGTAAAAAAAGTATTTTAAATAAATTTTTTTAAAAGGTAATAACCCCAAAAAACTAAAGTTTTTTAGCTTTGGGGATTTATTTTCCAAAAAAATTATAATAATTAACCAACTCTCACATATATTAAATAAATATTATTTTTATTGTTCATCGCCACTGGCATTCAATTCTTCATCCCTTTCCAAATCGTAATCGCATTTTTGTCATCATCATTCTCATTTTCAACCAACGGAAAAAATATTTCTGGGACATCCTCAAGCATTTGGTATCTGAAATAAATAAACATGAAATATTATTTTTAAAGCTAAATAAGTACAAATTCTAAATGTATATACCTGAATCTTTATAGTTTTGTTGATTAACGTCACATCATCGATTGAAAGTCTGTAAATCCGGGGAAGATAACCTTAAGTCCATTAATTAGCTGGAAGAGACATCACTGCACCAAGGGAATTTCCAAAATTTTGAAACTTTACAATCTTATTTGTGTTAACTGCAAAATTGATTGATCTTTGGTTCTTAAAACGAAACAGTACAACGAGAATCCATGATTAAAAACGGTCCTTCACGAGACGACTGAAGGCCACACTGGAGCAGCTCATAGCAAAATTTGACGCTGTAAATGAGGAGCGGGGGGAACCCCAAAAGGCCAGCCAAATTTGGGGGGGTATAAACCCCTTTAATAGCCAAGTTTTGCCACCGAATAACAAAGCCGCCGGGGATACGAGTTCTCGTTCTTCTTCCACTAGGTTGATTTTTCACTTTCCAATTATTTAAAATTAAAAAACACAAATAATTGTTTCATTATTTAATTTAAAAAAAAAAATTCAAAAAAAAAGGGTTTTATTATTAAATAAGTATGAAATTAAATATTATTGTAGCGATTTTAATAAATATTATATTAATAAATAAAAAATAATAATATTATATTACAATAGTTTGAAACCACAACCTTCAATAAACTTCCCGTCAAAATTTGCCATATCACCGGGGTTCCCCAATTTATCGAAGGTAGAACAGGTTTGGACAATAATTTTAAATGTGGATAGATACAAAAAAAGTTTTTAAATATTAATTTTTAACCCGGTATGCAAACCCGAGGCTTAAGGATGGGGGCTGCGCTAGGGGGATCGTGTATTCCTTGCCATCAGGCTTTGCACCTTTTTAAAATCGGTAGTTTTTTTTTAGACCTCTAATAAACAAAGATTTGAAAAAAATTCAGCCTTGTAGAAATAAGTCAAAAAGTGAATTTTGAACACCTTGCGTGGGGGTGACCATGATCCTCCCTCCAATGCGGTAGACTATCAAAACTGCATTTTTTGTATCATTGACCACTCTTAAATTTCAGACTTGAGGTTAAGGCATTTAATATTATTTATTTACACTTTTAAAAAATTTATTAAGGCCCCCAAGGGGTGGGAAGTTTCGTTTCTTGCCAACAAAACTACAAAAGAGAAACAATCAGCTTTTAGGAATAATTACCAAAATTCGCTGCCCCCGTACTATAAGATATCTCACCTTTATTAAAAATGTCGAAGCTCTTCTGTTCGATAAATTCTTATCCGTCGCGGTTATTGGATTGGGGATTATATCTTTGGTATTTACCCCAGGCCATCTGAATTTGGTTTCGAGAGCCTTCAATTTTTTTGGGGGCAAAAATTTGAAACCTTTTTCCCATCATATCCCATACAAGATAAAAATATCTAAGATCGAGGAGGCCACTGAAGCATATTTACACCGAACGCTTCTGTTAAAAAACACGGGACATAAAGTTTCATTTCCTGTGTAGATTTTAATTTTTCTAAAAAAAAGCAGATGGGGGAAAAATTCGTGGATGGTCATGCCCCGGAATGAACACAACCTGTGCCGAACAATGGCACCCCTACCATAACACAAGGCGATGAATATGGTTGATGGAAAACTGATCGTTGCTTTTCCACTTTCCTTCTTACTCTTGCAAGCCATTTCTACTTATTGCAAAAAGATTGATTTCCCCTTCCATATTCCATTCAAGTCTCTCCCTACCCATACCAATCGTTGCTGACGAGCTGTGAATCAAAGAGTACAAGATGGAGACTTTAAAACAGTCAAAAAACCTTATTCAGCGATTAATGTCCTCATTGCATTGTTATTGACAGCATCAAACCTTGGTTCGCAACCCCTTGGTGTGGAAAACATCTCTTAGTGTTAGTTGCCTCAAAAACGCCCCTTCCTTGAGTCTGCTTTGGCGTCCAGTCCTCAACTCGTCGTTTTGGCCTTTTTAACCACGCTCAACAACATCGCTTATGTAGCTTGCATTCCCCCGAGCGAATATTTAAAAAGAAAATGCGGTTTACGTAACCTGATTATCCGACTAGTCTTAAACTCGGAAAGTTGGGAAATTAGCGCCTGGAACTCCAAACATGATAATACACTAAAAAAAAAAGAAACCAAAAAACCAATACAGAAAATCACTGAATATTAAATAATCATGTTCATATTGTTCGGATCCGATCAACAAAAAATCCCCTTTACAGAAAAAAAATGGCTTGAATTTTTAAAATTTTAAGTTTATATTCCATGATAGCAAATATTATGTTTACAAGTATTTATCAAAATTCAATAAATGATTCTGGGGGCAATTTATGTCATTAATATGGGTTTAGTGTTCATTTTTGGGGAACCAAAAAAAAACTTTTGGGAAGGATAACATAATAAGTAATTTTAAAAATTTTTATAGGTTGAGATCTCCCCAAAAACCCAAAGGCAACATTGTAATTTTAAATAAAAACCATTTTTTATTAAATTTAGATTGTAAAAAATTTTAAATTTTTTTTATCTTATTTACCGTTTTTAAAAAAAAACACTATTTTTTTTAAGGAAAACACTAAAAGGTTTAAATTTAAAATAACATGGGAAAAAAGAATTTTTTTGGGGTTTTGATATTTAAAGATCCAGCTTTACATATATCCTGGGGGGGCCCCGTTTTTTCGATAAAATTGATTAAAACTAATTTTTTAAATAAAACATTTTTTTACCCTTTTAAAAATAACCAAAAAAAAGTCCATATTTTTATACCCATCTGCCACCTTATAAGAAATTTTAAATTTTTTTTAAACATTTTTCCTTTTTAAAAACAAAAAAAATTTTTTTACCTTATATGTCAAATAGTTGGGGAAATTTAAAATAAAACTTTCATGGCCATGGAAATTGAAATTGGGGTGGTTTATGAAAGTTTTAAAAAGGGGGTTAAAATTCGTTTATTTAAAAAACGGTAGATGGGTATAGAAACATGTATGGACATTTTGTGGAAAATTTTTTTCTATTTAAAAAGGGAAAAAAATAATATGTTGTATTTAAAAACGAGTTTTAATCATTATTTATTAGGGGGTTGATTTTTTTGGGACACCCTGTAAGAAATTTTGTATAATAGCAGGATCTTTTAAAAATGTTGGCAACCCCAAAAAAAATTGCTAGTATCCAGGGGTTCACGTAAAAAAACCCTTTTTTCAGGTTATTTTCCTTAAAAAAATAGAATTAGTTTTTTTTTAAAAAAACGGAAGATATAGGAAAAAGTGTTAATAAAACTTTTAAAATTTTTTGTAGAAACCAAATCAAAAAAACAGGGTGTTCCATTTAAAATTCAATGTTCTTGGTTTGGTTGATCTGGCAACACTGCACTTGCCAAAATATTTTTAAAAGTAGCTTATTTTTATGGCCGTGTGCCAAATTTAAAAAAATTTTTTTCTTTTTTCCCGAATTTTTTTAAAGGACACTCAACGTGAATCACCCTGTATAATTATTGCTTAATCTGTTAAAATATATTTTTTTTAATAATAAATTGCTAACATTGTTTTTATAAAAGAAAAATAAAAGCTTTTATGCCTTGAAAAAATCACGATGTGTCGTTAAGGGTAATATTTTGGGTTAGTTTATAGACGCATAAATTTCCATACGGCCCATTTCGCTGGCAACCAACATAATATGGTATAACGTTTGCAGTTTTGGACGTCATGCACAACGTACTACTGAAACTCCTTATCAAATTCAAATACTTTGTTTTTCTTACCTTATACTGGGTGACACTTTTTTGATGGACTTCCATGTCTTTAACCAGTGGCGGCTCATGTCTTAGTATGTCGGGGGACTATTTTAAAAAAGAACATTTAACAATACAGCAACGATTAAAACGATACCCCATGCAACGAATCAAAAGATACTGGGCAGAAGGTGGAAAAATATATCGCTCTTTGCGTTTTAAAGCCCGTATGAAATAGCTCGCCGGTGCAGTAAGGGAATACGACGCAGCGGCTGCAGGTTCAGGCAAACGGTCAGGGCGAAAATAATTCCCGCTACGTAAAATATCGGTAAGTAATATACGGCGCAAATTCGAGCGACTTAGACTGGTTGTCAGGCAACTGGCAACGAAAAATTAATAAAACTAAAATTAGTATTTTTATTCATTTTTTGATTGATAATACAAAATACCATTTTTAATTTATTGGGTGTTTACGTGTTGTCTCGGGTGGCTATAGCCTTTTTGCCGTTTTGGACCAGCCGCCATTGCCTTTAACTAAACTATAAAATAAACCAAAAATTTAATTACATATCCTGAACTCTGATTTCAATTTACATTAAATTATTTTTTTACTAAAATACAAATATTTGTTAAAATTAAATTAGCTGTTTTTGATAAGCTCGGTTTTTTCTATTCTTTTTAATAACGATACGTAAAAAAATAATATTAATTAATTAAATAAATGAGTAGCTACATGTGATGTGAAAATTAGTTAAATAGGCGTTTTACGACGATCGATTATTTATGAATGTTGTTAACGTATACAAAATCATCTACTTATGGCCTCTTTTAATGGAAAATAGCTATTTAACTAACAAGGATGTTAATAACGGCGATTAATGAGCAAGGCCGGGTTTGAGATCAGTAATCGCCATTTTATGCCCGAGTTAGTTACAATATTTTTTTGGCGATTCCTTTTAATATTAAAAAATTTTTTGGCGATGTGTTGTCTTAATAAATTGTGGAAATCATAATTTATCTAAATTTTTTCTGGATCTATTTTAGTTTTAGGCGACAAACTTGACCGGTGCTTTAATGTTTGTTAAATAGCTATTTTGATCAGAGTCATAATGATATGTTCGACAGGTTTCACTTTTGACACATGGTATAGGTCAACGAACTCAAGGACTAGAATTAACGCAACGCCAGTTTGTAGGCAGGGTGTTTGGTATAGTGATCTGTTGGTTTTTGTTTTGGAAAAATGTAAACAAATTGCCAGATCTTAAAAACCAAACTCAGGAAATTACCTTGAAAATGTAATAAAATTATTCAAAAATATTGGTTTTTTTTGTTAATATGGAACATCGATTTAAATATAAACATTTATTAATATGACGTTCCAAGCCCCACAACGTTTATTTTGGACAGCTGCTGCATTGTTTAATAAAAAAAGATGGTAAATCAGGTGTTGACGCACTTCGATGTCATTTTTTTCTCTTTCTAGAGGTTGTATTATTAATAACACGTTTTGTAAACTGACTTGATCAACAGCAACCGAATTGAGATCTAAAGTAAATGTCATTTTCTGTCTGTCACCTCAGATAATAAACAAAAAAAAGTTTTCCGGCTTTAAAAATTTAAATTTTTTAAAAATAAAGAATCATCGGTTTATGAAAAAGTATTTATGGTGCAATGCAATAAACATTGAAAAAATTATTATTTCCTGAGTTATGTTATTTAGTGTCTTTAATCAATATTGCCGTGCAGTGTGTTTACAAGAACTATCCCCCTTGCCCCCTGAATATATTAATGCCAAACAAGGTTTTTTAACTTTATTTTCTACCCCAAGGGGGAATTTTCCGGGTTGGGTAAAAATTTAGGGTAACTTCCTAAAAAACCTTATTTTCGTATTTGTTGGTCGGTTGTTTATAAAAAATTTAATTCATTACTGCTTTAATCAAACCCCTTTATTTTTTTATAGAAAATTTTTTTCTGTTTCCATGGCTAGTGGATTTTGAGGCCCTAGCTAGCACACGGGCGACTCGGATTCGAAATTAAGCGACGCAGGACTCAGTTAGTTATTGGAATGGAACCCACCTTAAACTGTGGGTCCTGTTCCCATGACATTACCGAGACGTTATTGGGGATAGTTTAGAGGTAGTAGTTATTTTTATAACGTTCGTAGTGGCACTACTGCGTTGTATAAACGATGCCGTAAAATGCAATATCTAAATGTGTCGGTGCTTGGGCAGCGTTATCGAAATTACGGAAAAAAAGATTAAACATCTTAAAACCTGGCACCCACGGTACCTCGTATTGAGGCTTCATATAAGCCTTCGTGGGCTGTCATAAAGATCGAAAAAAATATGAAAACTAGTCCATTTTCGGTTTATATATATTTGAGAACATTAAAAATGTACCAAGTAGATATATTAAAAAACTAATATAATTTTTAAATTTCTTGATGCTTAAAAATCCTAAACAACTTATTACAAGCCCGTTAGTTTCGAACCATTTTGATTTTTGGGAGAAATAGAGCAAGGAGAGGAATTACAATGCTTTAAAAACGGACATTTTTGTGAAGTGAAACTCAGTTTAAAAAAATGTTAAATAAGATACACTACTTAAATTTAAAGAGTTTTATTAAACAGAAACAATAATATATTATTTTCTAAAAGTAACATACTAAGTATTAAAAGTTCCCAATTATGCTATCGAAATAATAAATATAACATGATTATATTTATTATTGTATATACTAGCCGACCAGTCAGCACACAGAGCGGGAAAGGGATTAATTTCAGTGGCGCTTTCCCTGTCTGTTTTGTATGCTGTTTGCATTGCCAAGTGATAAGGCTGCCTCTAGTATGTGTATGCTTAAAGGCATGGACCCGTAGAAGTGTTCACTTAAGCCCAACGGTTTAACGTTCTCTAAAAGATGTTTTGGTTTATTATTAATAATAATATACTGAGTCCAGTTGCCATTTCCACAAATACAAAGAAAGAAACATGAGTCGTGATTAAAATAAATAAAGCTTATGAATATATGAAAAAAAAAAAACCTGAAGTCGCAAACTATGCGTAAAGTACTGAGAGTAAAATCTGAGACTAACTTTGCGAATATTCTGCAAGGTTTTGAAAAGTTCTATAAATTAAAGTTTGCATTTGAAGCATTGTTGCCAAATAAAAAAAATGAAATTCTGCTTTACTTTACAAAAATGTTATTTAAAATTGCTGATCAGTTTTTTATTAAAATTTTAATACAATTATTAATACCTAATATTTTTTTACCGATTTGGGCAGAAAATATTGCATAGCCCTCAAGATCAATGGATAGTCCTGGGCTTGTATCAGGTCAGACACGAGTTGTAATCCCACGAGCTCAATATCATCTTTTACTTCACCTTTTTAACAAAAAAAAAAAATGTTTGGCCCTTTTTAAAATCTTGGTTTGGTAAAGTTTTATTGGTTTAGTTTAGTTTTTTTCTTTTTTACTATGCTCAAAAAATTTTATACAAGGCAAATTTGCTTAAACAAAACCCGAACTGTTGTGCAGCTCAAGTTCAATAAATAATTAATCTTTCCAAATATTGCTTTTTATTATCGACTAAATCTTTAAATTTTCATTAAAACTATTTTCTTAAAAAAATATACTTGTTTAATTTAAAAAAAACTAGAAAACTAAAAATAAATTTAATAAAAAAAAACTCTTTATATTATCTTTAAAAAAAAATGGGATAAATACCACTATAATGTTATGTCTGGCAGCACAGTTTCAAAAACCCATAGGATTTTTTAAAAACACTATAAACTTGGGCAATTTTTAAGGTTTTTGTTCGTTTTTTTCCTTTTCTAGTCCTCCAAAATACTGCATAAAATATTAATATTCACCCATTTACCCCTTCGCTTCTTAAGTGTTTTACGTTCACCAAAGATATTATTATCCCGTTTCATTTTTGAGTTCTTAAGTTGACCGATAGTTAAACAAATATGTGAAATAAACGGCTTCTTCGTCATTAGGACACTTGTTCCATTGCCAGGGCAGTAAAAAAATGTCAATTAAATTTAATTAAATAAGTTAATTTGTTATTAAAACTTTACCTTTGCAACTAGCCCTATTTTCTTTTGCGGATTTACTAACAAAATATTCAATTTTACCTTCTCATTTTTATTGTTTTTTAGTGACCCAACTAATGCCTTTAATTACTTGGGAGTAAAATCGGAACCCCAAAAAATTTTTAATACTACTATACGCGTGTATCATTTAGATTAGACTCCCATGTGCCTTATTTAATTACCTGTTTAGACTGGTTTATCAGAAATCACGTTTGGTTAAAGCTCTGGGGCAAGATTTGTAAAACAAAAGCCATAGATAGAAACCCGGACTTTTAAAAAGAAGTAATTTTTGTTATGTTAGTTTTCTCTGACAAATATGCAAGGTAAGAAAAAGAGGTCCAGTAAAGCGTATTTTATTTTAGCTGCATTAATGAAGTGCTCTGGAATACGGGATAATCTTGGGTAAAGTGAACATCATACATATTTATTTCTGAAATTTTCTCTCTAGATGTAAAACTACACTAAAAACTGGAATGCAGCGGCACAATCTCGGCAAAAAGCTCTACCACTAAACACACCCAAGTGCGTATAGGATCTTACTGGACAGTATTTATAGCAAAGTATGAGTCTTTTAATTTAAAAGTGTATTTGAAGAGTTATTGTCAACGTTTTTACTAAAACAATCATAAACAAAAATAACATGGGGTAATAGTAGCACATTATCTTTGGCAGTAAAACTAAACATTTAGTTCAGATCCACATTTTACACAACTATTTCTTTATGCTGAACTGCAACATTGGCTTTATTATTTTTGGATTTTTTATTTATTTTGTCCATAATAAAATTAGAGTAAAACTTGCTTACCTAATAGTCCGGGAGGCCACCGCATATATTACTATGAACTATAGTCAATTCAAAGCCGCACTACTGCCTCAGCTCAGCGGGTTCAAATTGCATTTTTTTTACATAAAAATAATCTTGAAAAATAGTTTTTTTCAATATAACTTAAAAACTATTGATCTTAGAAAAAAGGGATAGAATCAAAATTAATGGTCTAATAAAACTACGTCATTTTTTTATATAATTCTTTTTGTAGCCCTTTTAGTTTTTGAGATATTAACAAATTAAATTTATAATAAAAACTGAAATATCTCAAAAACTAAAAAAAAATATGAAAAAATATATTAAAAAATATATGCTTTTTAATAAGCTTCATGAATAAGGATATATATATACATTTTTAATAAAATAAGTATTAAAGGAAATATAAGCAAAAAAGTGATTTTTGCCATTAAAAATTTCGCTAATAACCATCTTTTTTTGGTACTTGTAAGCATACCAACTTCGATCCATCTAGAAATTAATTTAAAATATTCTATTCATTGAATGAAACAAACTAATACACATTTGCCTCGAGGCAATGGGGGATAAGGTTGTGGCACGGATATTTTTTTTTGTTTTTTTGGTCCAATAACTCCACCCATTTTGGTCCACTTAAAACTTTACCTAAAAAAAATTTAAAATGTATTTTATTGAAAAAAAAATGCCTCCTCCATCTTGGTGTTATATACCTGGCAGGACGCGTAATATTTCTCGATCTTCTATAATAATAATATGAATAATTTATAAAGAAAGTTACTCGTTCAGAATAATTCTGACAAAATTTTAATCATATTTTTAACACCAAAATTTTTTTTATTATTTATTTTTTTCAGTTAAATTAATGTTTAAACTTTAATTTGATTATATATTTAAAGAAGTAAATAAATGGGTAAATACAATAATTTAAATAATAAAGGCTTTAAGCTTAAAAGAAGTAGATAGCCTAATAAGAAAAATATTTAAACGATCAGCTATACACGTAGTAGCATAGAAGATCGAGAAATGTTAAGCGTCCTATCAGGTATTTAACACACAGATGGATGGGGGCATTTGTGTTTTTGTCAATAAAATAACGTTTAAATTTGTTTTAGTTAAAGTTTTAACTGGACCGGAATGGGTACAGTTATGGGACCAAAAAAATAAAATAGAATTGCCTCGGAGACACATGTGTATTAGTTTGTTTCATTTAATAAATAGAACATTTTAAATCAATTTTTAGATGAATCAAAGCTGAAATACTTACTACTAACTATACTAACTTTTTGGCTTATATCTTTTTTATTACTTATTTAATTAAAGATATGTATATACCTTTTTTTATGGAGCATATTAAAAAGCATGTTTTTGAAATACATTATTTCGTAACTCTTTTAGTTTTTGAGATATTTTCGTTTTTATTTAAATTAAAATCGTTAATATCTTAAGAACTAAAAGGACTAAAAAGAATTTATTTAAAAAATGACGTAGTTTTATTAGACCATTAATTTTGGTCATATGCCTTTTTTCCAAAAATCAATAGTTTTCGAGTTATATTGAAAAACCAATTTTTCACGATTTTTTTAGGTAAAAAATGTAATTTGAACCCTCTGAGGTAAGGCAGCAGTGCGGCTTTAAATTGACTATGGTTTAAAGTAATATAAAAAAATGTTTTATCGTATCGCTTATTGGCTAGCTTTTTTGCAGTGGCCTCCCGGACGATAAGTTAAAAAATTAATTTAATTTTAAATTATTTTAAAATAAATTGTCTACGTATATTATGATTTATTGTCAGAGGCTGTAAACATGCATAAAGATGACATAATTGTGTTTTAAATATGTGACGCGACTAGAAATTTGCCTAGTGTTACTAAGTCAGGTCGTATTTTATTCTCTTTTTTTTATCTTGGGACAATGCACAAACGCTTAGGCTGTATTAAGTGCTCGACCGACTGTCAGCGCTGACATGGTAGATCGGGAGATGATGACAGGTGATGGTCTCCCATTTTATACCGCATGACCTTTTAAAGGTTGATAATTAACCCTAAAATGTGAAAGGTAGACGGGTTCTTGGCCGCCGCACGCTTTCCCGTCATAAGGAAATGAGCTTTCTTTTTGCAAAGAATTTTTGTGTTTTTCCGTGTTATTATACTGCCTGCCGTTGTAGCATAAGAAAGTACAAACAAATTGAAGCTGTAATAATTGATGGCATGCAACTCGCAGCGGTCAAAAGGGCTTAAAGGGTTATAATAAGAATAAAAAAATTAAATCGAATTTCCGGGTTTTTAAATTGCATGCCAACGTGAAGAATTGAAGTTTTAGTCACAAAAACACTCTGAAAAAATTGGCATTGTATGACCAACGATAAAAAATTTCGGGAAAACTCTGTTAACATTTAGTACAAATTTTCCGTGATCTCAAACTACCCCTATTAGGCATAAATATTAATTTTATAACAAAATAATTTTCTAATGCAAATGGCATGCATGTTGAATAAGATCATCGTATTATAAAAAATAATTTAAGTTGCATAAAATATTGGTAACATTTCCGTGTTTTTAATTTGCATGCCGTTTTGTATTTCATTAAAAAATATTATTCTAAGTTTATAGCAAAAATGGCATGCATCTTAAATAAGACCATCGCATTTTTTAATAATAATAAAATTGCACAAAATATTCGAAACATTTTCGTGTTTTTAATTTCCATGCCGTTTTGTATTTCATTAAAAAATATTATTCTAAGTTTATGGCAAAAATGGCATGCATGTTGAATAAGATCATCGCATTATAAATAATAAAAGTTGCACAAAATATTGGTAACATTTCCGTGTTTTTAATTTGCATGCCGTTTTGTATTTCCTAAAAAATATTATTCTTGGTTTATGGCGAAAATGGCATGCACGTTGAATAAGACCATCGCATTATAAATAATAATATAAGTTGCACATAATATTCGAAATATTTCCGTGTTTTTAATTTGCATGCCGTTTTGTATTTCATTAAAAAATATTATTCTAAGTTTATGGCGAAAATAGCATGCATGCACACCATCGGATTATAAATAAGAATAATAGTTGCACAAAATATTAAATCTTACCATCTTCTTTTATTTATTTAATTAATTTGGATCAAGCTACATGCATGTCGTTTTTTATTTCAGCTTATAATAATATTTACTAACACAATACAAAGCGGCATGCAAGAAAAAGTCACGGAATTTTTCAGATTTTTCTTACAATTGAGGAATTAATGTTTATTCAATTTTTTCACATTTTTTTATGTTGGGCTGTAGCTACATGCATGCCATTTTCGTCAATAACTTGAAATAATATATATTAACGAGATATAAAACGGCATGCAAAAAAAAGTCACATAAATTTGCACAGAATCTTGTGCAATTTTCGTCATGCATGCCTCTATTTTGCGACATCCTGGTGTGCATGCCAAATTTCCTACTATTTGTTAATTATACAAATTAAGTATCTTTCTAATGGCATGCAGTTTGGAATCACGGAAAATTGGTACTAAATGTTAACAGAGTTTTCCCGAAATTTTCTATCGTTGGTCATACGAGGGGCGCATGCCAATTTATCCAGAGTGTTTTTGTAATTAAAACTTCAATTCTTCCGTTGGCATGCAATTTGAAAACACGGAAATTTGATTTAATTTTTTTATTCTTATCTTAACCCTTAGAGCCCTTTTGACCGCTGCGAATTGCATGCCATCAACTATTACATCTTCAATTTGTTTGTACTTCTTTATGCTACAACGGCAGGCAGTATAATAACACGAAAAAACACGAAAATTCTTCTCAAAAAGAAAAGCGCTTTTTCTTATGACGGGAAGGCGTGCGGCGGCCAAGAACCCGGATACTGTTCACATTTTAGGGTTAATTATCAACCCTTAAAAGGGCATGCGGTATAAAATGGGAGACCATCACCTGTCATTATCTCCCGATCTACAATGAAAATGTATGATTAGCCACATTGCATAGCGCGTAGCATTCTATCAGCTCTTCGGCCGATGTTAGCGCTGATCGTTGCGGCGTCTAGTACTAAATCTAACATTAAAGCGTAAGTAATACTGTACCTAGATTCTCTTCAGCAAAGTTGGTGGTAGTTTATTAATAGGAGCCAAGTTTCTACCCAAAAATCTCGGCCTATTAAAGTACTAAGATCTAAAATTAGACCAAGTTGTGTGCATAATTTTGTTTTACCCTTTTATGATTTGGCAAGTTTTTTATTAATTTGTCTGAATCAACGTCTGTTTTCATTAATACGGACAGTTTTTTTCAATAATAGAGACACTCAGTAAAAAACTTGCTTATTGTAATTCAAAAAGAGTAGAAGAGTAGAACAAAAATTGAGAGAAGATTTTAGTCTAATTTGAGATCTCGGTACTTTAAGTGGCCCAGATTTTTGAATAGAAACTTTGCCTGTATTTTATATAGTGTTTTTGTGGATCACTTCTTTTTTCCTAAGTTCAATAACTAAAAAAAAATGGGGGCGTATCTTATGCCTGTTTTTTTCATAGACCTTGCTCTTTAGGTAGACTGAATAGGAAGAACGAAAATTGCTCATCTTAATGTTCCTTAAGTTACGACTAGTTTAAAGTCTAATAGGTAAATGTGGCAATTTTCTTTGTTAAGTGAATAAAATTTCGCCTGCATTTTAAATTCCAACACAATTGTGACCTTAGAAACTCAGGTTCAATCAGATTGCAAAATTCTAAAATACCCCTAAAATATGATATAACGGCCCTATATTAGAGCCTTCTTGTATCCTAAAACCTACTTACACACCAAATTTCAAGTTTCTGCTCCCTCGGAAAGTGCTCCATAATTTTGATGAGCCAATCAGTCAGTAATAAAATCGGCAATTTTTAAAATTGAGTATCTTAGAGATTACTTGACGTATTTTTCTCAATTTTTTCAAAGATTGTAAGAGTACTTATTTTAATTTACATACCAAATTTCGTACTCTTATGTGTAAGGAGACCGAAGTTATTATATGGTAGAAAATGAGCTGAAACTTTTCGTGTAATATATACACATTCGTGGGGTAGGCCGAAACTTCACCTGACACACTATCCTGCGCCTAGATACGGCACTTTAAGTTTGGATGTTTGGAGGGAAATGGAAAACACTCTACGCATGACGGAATAAATAAAGTGGGGCCTCTTTAGATGGATGAAAGGGAATGCATAACACTCACGTCTAGAGACACCCCGAATAATTATGGCTGGAGAGGTTCTTAACAGTGTTATAACCTAAAAAATTAAATTTTAATGTGTTAAGTAATAATTTGGGGTCTTTTCTAATACGTCCCCGCATTTTCACGTCCGAAATATAATTGGAAAATTAAAAAACCGCTTTGCTAACCAGAACTAACCAAGACCGACTAGAACTTGGGGCTTTTAAATTTGTCTTAATTATCCCTACCGATATTAACTATTTATATATTATAATATTATATATATATATATATATATATATATATATATATATATATATATATATATATATATATATATATATATATATATATATATATATATATATATATTTTAAGTGTAATTATACAGGGTGTAACAGAATGTTGTAAGAAAAATTAAGGGGCAGATTGTACATCCAAAAATATGAAAAAAAGTTCATATAAACATGGGTCCGGAAATGCTTCGTTTTTATGATACAGAGTGATTAAAGTTTTTTGTCTTTTATAGTTTATTGCACATTTCTCGAAAACTCATGGATATAATAAAATGAGTTTTTGTACACAGAAATGTATAAATACAGGTCATATTTTTATGTACAAAATTGTTTTCTAAGGCACTTACATCAGTGGCGTTCGTGCCGGTAAGTCCTTATTTTTAACGAAAAGAAATGTACGCCACTGGTTTTTGCAAAAATTAGTATTGCTCTTTTAAAGCCAGTTTAATTGTGCTTAAAAAGTACCTCCTGGACTTTTTCGTTCTCACTTACCATTTTCGAAATAAAAATAAAAGTACACTTAGCTGTTTCATGAATTATTTATAATTATTTTATTTGTACTAATTGTTCAGGAACAATGTATTTGATTTTAACTTTAGATAAAATGCTGGAAATGGCTTTTCTCCGCTTTAATGCATGCTGTAAATCGCATTTAAATATTTCTTCTGCCCCTTCGAAATATTTGAGGTCTCTAGCGAAAACTGCTTATTATACGGATTAATAAATGAATTTTTATTTTGAAAACGGTGAGTCCGGACGACAAAGTCCAAACGGTACTTTTTAAGCAGAATTGAACTGGCTTTAAGAAAACAATGCTAATTTTTGCGAAAACCAGTGGCGTACAGTTTTCTTCGCTAAAAATAAGAACTTACCGGCACGAACGCCACTGATGTAAGTCCCTTAGAAAATAATTTTGTACATGTAAATGTGACCCATAATGATACATTTGCGTGTAGCAAAACTTAACTCCATATCCACGGGTTTTCAAAAAATGCAAAATAAACTTTAAAAGGCGAAAAATTTTAAACACCCCGTATCATAAAACCAAAGCCTTTCCGGACCCATGTTTATATGAACTTTTTTTTATATTTTTACATGTAGAATCTACACCTTAATTTTTCTTACAACATTCCGTAACACCCTGTGTATCCTTCGGGTTTTTTCTAATACATTGTTAAAATTTTGTTTTTAACTTCTACAAATAATTTAGACAAATTCAAAAGCCCTAGGTTCCAGTCGGTCATGGTTAGTTCTGGTTAGCAAAGCGGCTTTTTATTTTTCCCAATTATATTTCAGACGTAAAAATGCGGGGTCGTATTAAAAAAGACCCCAAATTATTGCATTAAAATGTAATTTTTTTATCCGAGTCCCTGCATAATAAAGCATGTTTCATGTGTCAACACTGTTAAGAAGCTCGACAGCCATAATTATCCGGCGTGTCTCTAGACGCGAGTATGCATAACAGTTGCACTTTGTGTTGGTCTAATGGAAGCTGCTAGAGAAGGAATTATTTGGCTGAATCTTCGGAGCAGGAGCAAGATTGAGATCAACGACTCCTTCTTAGGTGAAAATATGAATGTTTGAAGTTTTGGTACACGCCATTCCTATGACCTGGAAACAATATATCAAAGGGGGTCTGATTTAGGATACATACGAATAAAAGTATGGGAATTGAAAGGAAAAAATACTTCTTGGCTCTATAGAGGAATTAACGCTTTTTTGAAGCTGCTACAATTATTAAAAAGATAACTTTAACGTTTAGTCATATTCTTTGAAATAAGGGTATTTTTAACCCAGGTCGGTTTCAATTTTTTGACTTACTTTGCATATCCTTGGACATTTTATAAAACTAACTGCTGCTAATATACTTTAGAACAATGTATCAATTTTTATAAATAAAATTTTCTGACAAATTACAAATAAAAAAGTTTTCCAGTCGTTGCACACTTAATGGACCATACTGTCTGTATACAAACTTGTTAATGTTTTTGATTAAATAATTTGAGATTAAGATATTTTTACGGCTCAAATACTTTTTAAAACACCAAATTCTATTTACGCCTGAATAATAATTTTAATCTCAAACAATTTAACTACCATAAATCTTGTAAACCTAACTTGGTGACATTAAGTCGACGAACCGCGACAAAATTCCGATTCAAATTGGACCGAACCGCGAAAACGATTAATCACACAGACTCTATACATTATTTAACTTGGCATTATCCATCAACGTTTCGACAGATAAAGTATATCTAGTAATATAGTGTTAATCTATGGAACAATATAGCTTGACCGGTAAAGGTTAGTGAATATAATGGATATCTGATCCTTGTTGTTCTAAGAACAGGTTTTTGCAAGCTTCTTTGCATTCCGTTGTCCTATTTGCTTACTTTCTATTTTTTTATACTGTTAATATTAAAAAGCTATTTAAAGTTGTAATTGACGGAACTTGTTTTCTTGTTTTTGAATTGTTAAAAAGTATTTAAAATTTATTTCATTTTATAACTTACATATTAAATGTTCATTTGATGTGGTACATTAAGGACATTACAAAATATAGACAAGGGCGCAAATTTGCACCACAGGAGTCCATCAGTACGACTTTTCTTATAAACATGACAGGTTTTAGTTTAGGGACCAGGGCGGTTTTGTGAAGGATTAAAGTACACGGAGTTTCATTGTGTATCCTTATGTATTTCGATCATCTGAATTTGAATTTCGTACGATTGTTAAATACATTGATGGAACGTGCACCACAACTGGGTGTCTCGTGCATTCCTTATGGCAAGTGTCGAAAAAAACTTGCAAAAATATTTATAACAAGAATAATAATGAAAAACTTAAACATGACCTTAAAGAAAAAACAGGTTTTAGCAGTTAATTAATTTAAAAATAATTGCAGAATGTACTTAACTGCTTAAATGAATTGTGTTATTGAAACTAAAATATTTTAGTTTGAATGAAGGATCTAATCGTACTATGGGGCGAATTACGGCCTAGATCAGATTAGATTGGATTAGTTCAGGAGTTGGATTTCATATCCCTTATCACTGCAACCCACTTAGGTTTATTGTGGATCGTCCATATGCTCGGAACTCGCTGTCCAAGCTGGTCTTCATAATCAGACTCCACAGACTCAAAACTGGCCCCTTAGTAAATCTTGCTGCTTTGGGTTTTTCCTCACCGAGCCTTGCAACCGCAGCCTTCAGTGGCACTATAAGTGTTCTGCAGTTTCTTCTTCTTCCTGACAGAACAGATTTTTTTCTGCCGAGAGTGTTTTCAGGTGTTTTTTAGCTTACAGTGACCTGCTAATTGACCTACTATGGTTCTTACTACCTTTCAGTTATGATTCAGGGGGTCTCGTGAGAGTTTAGACGAATATTCCTTTAACAATTTTTTCGCCTGTTGTTGTCCTGAAGTTGTTATTCATCAGTCCTTAGACTCACTCTTGATCCACAATCTAATAGATAATATAACTTGGCATGACGGAATCTCACAGTAGGGCTCGGGACCTAGAATTGCCCTGTTTTTCACCAGTTTATCTTCTTCTTCATTACCTAGGTGGCTCTCATGTTCTGGTACACAGGCAATAGTAAGTTTGTTGGACGCAGCTACCTCCTCAAGTGCAGTTATACAATCCTGTACCAGATTAGAACTGATCTTATAGAAGCTTATAGAAGCTATTCGGTTCTCCGGGCGAGGGGTACATTTGGGGGGCAACCATCGAAAAGTCTAATATCCTTCACAAATATATGTGGGCTTAACTCCAACGTAAACTCTGTTCACCATTATCTTCAATCCTCCAAACCCCACATACTATTTCTCACCGAAACCCAAGTAAGTCCCAAAACAGCAACCAACCACCTCCTTTTACCAGGTTATGAACTCATTTCATCTTTTCGACCCCATGGCGGCGTTTGTGCTTACGTTCGCAACGACCTGGCTTGTGCTAGGGTTTCTAACCTCGAATCGGGTAGGCCTGATATTCTTTGGCTCAAACTTTATTTCAAATCTTCTACCAAATTTATCTGCTGTATATAGCTGTCCCCGTCCGACAATTCCTACAACGAGCTCTTTGATTTCCTTTCAATAAAGATCGACAATATTATTTCCCAGTTTCCATTGGCCGAAGTAATCGTTCTCGGGGATTTTAATGTTCATAATAAGGATTGGGTAGGATCCACAAAAACTGATACACAAGGCAGAGCAGCAGAAAATTTCGCAATCAGCAACTCGCTCACCAATCTAATTATGGAACCTACCTACTTTCCTAGGGTCCCCACCCAT
The DNA here is from genome assembly GCA_019359885.1 of Listronotus oregonensis. NCBI lineage: Eukaryota > Metazoa > Arthropoda > Insecta > Coleoptera > Curculionidae > Listronotus > Listronotus oregonensis. Next base: position 37,916 of record JAHBCN010004915.1, on the reverse strand, counting down.
AATTATAACCCCTAGATCTCTGTTTTACTTCCACCTCCGAACTCTATCAAGCATCAGTAACTGCTCCCTTGGTCGCTCTGACCATAGTTTGGTCACCGTATCTTACCCACTCATTTTGAGGCAACTGAAAGCATGCCGCCACGAACCGTCTGGCACTACAATTCGGCCGACTGGGATGGTCTGAGAGATTTCTTTGCCAACTACCCTTGGGATCCTACCTGCTTTTCTACTTTCGATCCTTCCGAAATTTGTAAACAAATTACCGAAACAATTCAACTAGGCATTGAGACCTATATTCCCCACACTAAAAAGGACCCCATAACTTCAAATCACAAACCGTGGTTTTCTAAATCCTGTGACAAAGCCAGACTTTTAAAAATTCAAGCCCACAAAAAGTTTCTTCAAAACCCCAGTCCCGAAAATCGACAGGCTAGCATCGAAGCGAGAAATCAGTATAATGAAAACTATCTCAGAAGCAAAAGACCATTTTAATAATCGAATAAAAAATAAAGTTCTTCTTGCTCAAATGGCAGTAAAGCTTTTGGTCCCTTTGCCAAAAAATTTGCTGCCAATTCTACCTAATCTCCCAAATAATTTCCCCTTTCCAACAGTTGTCCCTATTTCCAAAAATTTTTTTCCTGATTTTTAATTTTTAAAGTTGACCTTTTTATAAAGCCCTTTTTTTTTCCTTTCTTTCTCTTAATACTAAAAATCGTCTGGGCTGGATGGCATACCAGCAATCGTCTTAAAAAATGTGCTCCCGAGCTTGCACCCATCTTAACTCGCCTCTTTCGAATCTCTTAGACACGGGCATTTTCCCGAGAGTTGGAAAGCTGCACGTGTGCAACCTGTCCCCAAAAAGGATCCAAAAGTCACCCTTCCAACTATAGACCTATATCTCTTCTTTCAGTTGTTTGCAAAGTAATAAAAATTCATTAATTCCCAAATCTTAAAGTATCTGGAAAAACATAAGATCTTACATGATAGACAATATGGATTCCGTCACAGTAGATCCACAGCTGATCTTCTTTCCTTTGTCTCACACAACTGGAACAAGTCCCTGAGTTTCTTGGTGAATCCCAGATCATGGCTCTTGACATATCCAAAGCTTTCGATCAGGTCTGGCATGATGGGCTTCTTAACAAACTTCCTTCTTACGGTCTTCCACCTAAGCTTTGCTCTTGGCTTTCCAGTTTCCTTTCTAATCGACGTATATCAGTTAGTGTAGATGGTCATTCCTCCAGCTTTTACCAAATTAATGCTGGGGTGCCCCAGGGCTCAGTGCTGGCACCCACGCTATTTCTTCTACACATTAAGGATCTTCTCTCTTCCACAATCAATCCCATTCATAGTTTTGCTGACGATAGTACCCTCCACTCTAGTATTCAATTTCTTAAGCCACCGCGTAATCCTGATTTCGAAAACAAGCGCAGGTCAATGCAGATATCTCTTTCACAAGACCTCAAACTTATCTTGGATTGGGGCGCCAAAAATCTTGTTCAGTTTAATGCCTCGAAAACACAGTTATGTTCCCTGTCGCGAAAGTCTGCAAATGCTCATCCCTTACATATGAGCGGCCAAGTTCTGCAGAACAAAGAGTCGTTTAATCTTGTCGGCGTTACTTTTGAGAATAACCTCAACTGGCACAAACACATTTTATCCATAGCTTCAGCAGCTTCAAAAAAGATTGGATTTCTCTTCCGAGCCAGAAAATATGTCTCTTCTTCCAATTTGTACACTCTGTATGTATCCCAAATCAGACCCTCTTTAGAATATTGTTCTCATGTCTGGGGAATGGCGTCCCCTACAACACTTAGCATTCTGGACTCCATTCAAAGAAGAGCCGTTCGTCTTATTAATGATCCAACGCTCACAGAAAGGCTTCCTTTTTTGCCCACCGTCGAGCTGTAGGGGATCTGTCGCTCTTCTATAGGTATTTTCACGGCTTCTGCTCAGAGGAGTTGGCCAGTATAGTTCCTTCTCTGGCAGCTCCCAACAGAGCAACACGTAGTGCAACTTTTATGCATCCTTTTACAGTTCAGTTAGAGAAGGCCCCGAACTTCCCGCATTCTTCGTTCCTTCATCCCTAGAGTGTCAAGACTGTGGAACCTGCTGCCCGCAGAAGTTTTTCCTTCTCCTCCCAATCTCCAAAATTTAAGTCCCGTGTGAACAAATTCCCTCTCACCACACTGAAGACACCCACGGTACGTTAGTGCTTAGGCATCAGCCTTCGTGGACTGTCCCAAGATAAAAAAAAAGCTGATTGTCTTGATGGTGGCTTGGCTCTTCGAGTAAACTACTACGTTTTTACTTTTATATGTCTGTTTGGAGATCTTTCTAATATATTGTTCTATGGCTACCATCTCCGCCTGGAATATTGTGGGGTGTTGTCCGAGATTTATGTGTATTTTCGTGCTGAGTTTGTCTTGGTTTATACCTGCTTTAACTCCTGGGTCTGCTTTGGAGCCATATGTATACCAAATTGAATTAGCTTTATGGGAAGGCCGGTCACCGAGTCCTTTCTATTCGGTATAATTGTTTGAAATCGTTTTTCTAGTCAGTAGCTAAGTACGATTTAATCTGAAGGCATCTCACAAAATGATCCTCCTTAATTTTCCATTGTATGGCCCTTTCGTGTCTTATGATGGGACTGTGGCCTTGTTTGAGACAGTGTTGTATGGCTTTCATTTTACCCTAGATAATAATTCTACAGTGCGTTACTTAATATTTTTCCTCGCTTGCCTTAACCCCACTGCTTTGCTCCAAGGGCATGATAAGCGTACAAATTCTTTGACTCAAAAGGCGTGGCGGCGCGCCTCCATTTCGCTCGGTGTCTTAAACCTGGTTCGACCATAGCAGTGTTCGCCTTGCCCATAGATAACCTAACTTTAGATATGTCATTGCTAATCGCATTTATGGCAAGTTTACGCTAGCGCGCACTAAACCATTAATAAGCTTATCCACAGGGCCGGAGCGAACAGCTTCTCATTGGGGGAGGTGATTTTGGCGCCCCTAGGCCAATTTTTAAATTTAGTATACTGCGTCACACACTTACAGAAAAGCTTTGTTCTGCTGTAGAGGATATGTCGCTTTTTTTTGGTATTTTCACTGCTTCTGTTCCAAGGAGTTCACAAGTATAATTCCTCTGGCAGCTCCCAACAGAGTAACATATAATGTCACTTTTATGCATTTTTTTACAGTCCCACTTAAGCGGTTCCAAACTTTCCACTCTCTTACTTCGGTTATTCCCAGAGTGTCCAGACTAGAATCTACTACACGCAAATCCAATAATATTTAGTCTTGTGTGAATAAACTCCCTCTTATCACACTGAAGACACCCACGCTACGTTAGTATTTAAGCCCAAGCTTTCGTGGACTGTAACAAGATTTAAAAAAAATAATAAAAAAATATTTATGTAAAAAACAATACTTATCGTTAAACTTGTTTAAGTTATCTGCATGACGTGACATTATTTTATTGTACTTTTATACAAATTATAAATTTATGCAATATTGTATGACCCTAAAACACAAACAACCAATCTAAATCATGGTATTTTTTTTACTTTGCTTGACCCTTACCCTTACGGGGGCGCTGACCACAAATCTAAAGTAAATTTGGTAATTGTCTCGAAAGTTGCTTCCTCTCCGATTTTGACCAAATTTGGTATACGGAGGTTTTTTGGGGCGCTGAAAAAATATTTTTTCGGCGACGTTTCATTTTCGAGATATTCATCATCAAAGTTGAAAATCAAACTAACCTCATTTTCACTATATTTTCCTTTTTTGTACAATTTTGGATTTTCACATTAAGTGGCACACAGTATTTTATAAACACCTTTTAAAACCTTGTATTTTTATTTTACACCTTTTTTTCCATTAAATTGCGAACTTTCAAGTTCAAAGGCAGCAGACATATTTGCTTACAAAATAACTAGTGCATACATGTTGAGGCCATGTTGGGGTGTGTGAAAGTGGATGTTTGCAATTAAATGGAAAAAGGTGTAAAATAAATATAAAAACAATTTTTTTAAAAGATGTTTGTGAAATATTGTGTGCTAATGTAGTGTAAAAATCAAGAATTCTGTGCAAAAAGAAGGAGAAATAGTGTAAATAGGGTTAGTTGGATTTTTAACTTTGATGATAAATATCTCGGAAACAAAACGTTGCCGAAAAATATTTTTTCAGATTCGTAATTAGCGCCCCAAAAAACCCCCGTATACCAAATTTGGTTAAAATCGGAAAGGAGGCAACTTTCGAGACAATTACCGTAAATTTTTTTCGACGTTTTATTTTCGAGATATGGATTAGTAAATAAAAAAATAATTAAATAAAAAATTTCTACTATCTTGCCCTTTTATCATAAATTTGGTGATAATACACTAAAACTAAATTTTTGACATTTATCAAAACAGTCGTGTTTTCATTTTTGGTAAAAAAGAAAACAATAGAAATATCAACCATTTAAACAGAAGGCTGTAAAGTGTCGCCATCTACTCTTTCCATATTAAAGCAAATGATATAAAATCTAATATTACACAATAAAACGCGGGAAAAGAAAATTTAATTATATTTAAATAATTTTAAATATTCTGTAATAGTTTTCCTTAAAACCCAAAAATGTTGAACAAAAAAACAGTGAAAGTGTATTAAGTTTAAATTTGATATTTGTTTACTTTATACATGGTTATAATTATTTATTTTAAGTTCGGACCTGACCGTATTTTTCATTGCGCAAACTCAGCCGGGTTTTTTCCCTATACCCGCTTAATTTTTTTCCCCGCATGGATGGACAAGATTTTCTACAGTACTGGGCTTTCCTTAATTTTCAAACTTTCTTAAGAATAAAAAGAAGGCAGAAATAAATTTTCTAAACCATAAACTATATCCCAAAATTTAATTTTACTGGTGCCATTTCTCCCTTTTTTTTACATGATTGCGTAAAAATAGATATAAGGATATGCAGGTATGTGGTCACAAACCTGTATTTTTAGTGATTAAATCTATGAGACTTACATGTCTTGTAGTCGTCTGCAAGAACTCACTCATACTTTTTTGTAGAAAAACCCCAAATTTTTTTTTGTTTTTCACGGCGGCTGCAGCACCTGTTTTTTTTTTAAAAATTTTTGTATTTTATGCATTTTTTTTTCTATAAAAAAAAAAATGTTTTTATTTAAAAAATAAACCTATTTTAACTAACCATCACTAACACACAACACACAATGAACAATTAGTATTTGCACTGATGCACTTTAAGCAGAACGCAGTGAATATGAAACATAAAACCAATAAAAAAATATTGACAAAAATAATATATAATTTACTGTTAGCTAATAAAGTTTGTCGGTAATCTTAAGATAAACAAATATATTCCCAAAAGTCTCAATTGCTTAAAATACTTTAATACAATATCCACAAAGATTCCATTGTTAATATCTGTATCAAAACCCGTATGTTTAGCAGCTATGATAAATCGCCGCCAAAGCTATGAGATTTCGGTGACATTAGACAAAACGAGACGCGAAAAATGGCATTGTATACACAAATAATGGACTTTTTAAGGTTACAACGCGTTACAGAATAGAAAATATCAGTTTTTTATGGGATGCTGATGTATTTTTTAAATAGTATTCTTTTATTTTGGGTAATTGCGATTTAAAAAAACTTAACTCTCAATTTGACGCTCCTTTAAAAGAAAATTTGGCGCCCCCATCGATCACCTATGGGGGGGAGCCTCCCCCCTTCCCCCCTTTTCGCTCCGGCCCTGCTTATCCACCATGCCTATTTGAAATAAAGGACCAGTGCCGGACTAAATTATTAATTAATTTATATTCTTGAAATATATTTTTTCTTATTTTGACAATTAAAGTAATACTTTTCAAAACTTATTGACGTTGTCAAATATCTTAGTTTTCATAACTAGTTACAACAAGTAAAATTTTGCGCAAATGATGATGAAAAGTAAGATGTTTGACAACGTCAATGAGTTTTGAAATTATTTTTATACTTTAAACTATAGGAATTTAAAAAAATACTTTCTGGCTCTATAGGGAATTAAAATAAAAAGAATTATATCATATGCCTTTCCTAACTGGTTGCACAAATAACTTTTTTTTCTATATTTAGATACTGATTTTTTTATTTTGCGTTTTTACACATATATAAGCTATGTTAGGTAGTAAGATAAACGATAAGGTAACAAAATCAATAATAAATAAATAAAATAAATTTAAATAGCAAAAAGTAGGGGCTAACAAATGATAGGGTTTGTTTCAAGAATTAAACGCATGAGTGACTACTTTACACGGTTTTATGTCAGTTCAAAAACAACGAAGTTTAAACGCTTTTTTTTTTAAAAAGGGGTTTTTTTTTAATAAAGGGATCGTGTAATACACTGTCACCTATCGGTTTGGAATGGGATTTTACTGGACTTGCATATGGCCGTATAATAAACGGTTTTTTGCAGAGGGAAAAACTTATAACATAGAAAAAAAATGTTGGACAAATAATGTTAACTTTTCCTGTTTTGGGCTTATGTTTTTGATAGCGATTAAAATTTGTTAACATCTTAAATGTATTTATGCAAAACAGATACATTTACTAGAGGCACCTTGCCGTTTGGAAGTGAAAAAGTGTGCGGGGGAAAAAAAAACATAGTATAAACTTTGGCTCCAACTTATCGGTTGATCGACGAGGGGGGCCGACCAATCGCACGCGATATATATATATATATATATATATATATATATATATATATATATATATATATATATATATATATATATATATATATATATATATATATATATATATATATATATATATATATTAAATATTTAATTATTTAATAAATATTTTATAAAATTAATATAATATATTTAATTTGTCAAAAGAGGGGAATACTTATTAAAGTTTATACTTGCCTAGCCTGTTAATTTCTAATTTATTAATATATTATAATTTAAAAATTATTTATTTTTTAATATTAAAATTAATATAATTAAAAATAAAATAAATATATAAAATTTTATTAATATATTAATTTTAAAAATTCCGTTTTTCAAAAATCAGAAAAAATATTTATTTTAATTTTTAGAATTTTTGATTTCTTAAAAAAAAAACTGGTGAAACAAATTCTTTTGGAAACCTCCAGGAATATTTCCATTAAAAAAAAAACCCCAAATTAAAAAGTTTTCAATATTTCATTTTTAAATTTCAAATTTTTCCAAAAAATAGACACTTTGATTTTCAGAAATTAGGATAAAGAATTTTAAAACATCTGCCTATTAAAATCTTGAAATAAGGAAACACACCTAACATGTGATTGTTAACGAAAATATGCTGTTTTTTAGGTCCAGAGAAACAACATTTATATGATTTTTTTTTCTTAGCCATAGAGTGTGGTATCCAAAAACAGGCATTCATTTTACTTGCATTTATGTTAAAAGTTCCGATTGCTCGATCTTCATATTTTTTTTATCTTTAAGATGACCCTGAGGGACTTTTGAATGGAACATTAAATTATTTCTGTTCAGTGTGTCATCCAAAAATGAATTTAAAATTTTAATACATCAATTTCTTCCTGGGAAATAACAATAAGTGTCCCATTAATAAGTCGCTTGAGATTACCTCACGAATCACATAACCGTAACCTTATGAAAATCTAGCATTGCAAGGTTTAAAATACAGTTCGGAAAAATGTTCCATTTAGAGGTGGATTCATGATGATCTCAGAAATAACATATTTACTAAAAATCAATTTGGCTAAGAGTTACAGCACTTTAAAATTAAGCTAAAATTATATATCGTGGGTCGAGCTCCGTGCTAAAATCTTTAACGCTTGATTAATCATCTGGATTATGTAGTATCTTTCGAATCTAGTTACCATTTGTAAAAATATAAACTAATCGATTTCCTGAATTCGATTTCTTTTTTTCTTAAAAAAGGGATCGTGATTAGTATTGGTGATTCAATTATTTTACGAGGATCGGATCCGTGAATCGATAATTAAATCTTAATAACTTCATTTTTTTTATTTGGCACAAAAATCTCAACGTATCAATAATAAAGTTTTTCTATAGCAAACCGTAAGTTTAATAATAGTATGCCAATATTATCTACGCTTTCACAATCATTATAATGTGCATAGTCTATAATACCTTTGTGCTTTTCCTTTTCAACAAAGACAAAGGAATTTAAAATGATGACTGTCTGTCTGTCTTCGTTAGAGAACAAAGAATAGAAATACATTTCGTATCATACAACGTATCATTTTCAGAGTACAATGAGTTTAAAACATATTTGCTTTTCTTAATTTATACTTAGGACTGAATATAAAACGTTAAATATCCTGTATGTAGTTCCTGTTGTTTTACCACGATACATCCGTTGGCATTTTAGCCGTGGGGAATCTATAATATTTATAACGTTGCTAATCATCTATGACCAATTTATTCCGGATAATAAGAAATTTTATTTTAATTTTAATGAGTACTATTGGGTACATTTACTGACTTAAGTGGCTACTTTTATTGAAATTTATTAAAATGATAAATAAAATATACAAAAAATAGTAAAAGTATGTAAAAAAGAACTGTCCCCACCATTGGTATACGGGCTGTTAATTAAGATACATGGGTGTAAAAGAAAAATCCTTAGAATTAGGATTTTTCTTTTATTTTTAAATCAAGTTTTTAAATGAAACTAAGTGCAGTTAGAATATTGACCGAAATACACATTCTAATAAGATTCTAATAAAAAACTCTTGTTACTGTGACGTCACGGGTAATTTTATTCGTTTTTTACTACTATTTCGTTATTACTTTTTACATATTTTTATTATTATTCATAATTAAGTATTTATTACCTGTTTTCTATTTAGTTCGATATAGCTAAGGTACTGTTAAATTAACTCGATTAAATTAACAGTCATCGAAATATTTTAATTTTAAACTTGCCTGGTACTAAAAGAGTAACATTTAAACTTAAACCTAATAGTGATTTTTACAAAAAATGTTTAAAGTCTCCATCCCTTGCTCGAATACTTACATTTACTTTTCGTTTCATGAATGTTTTGTGGAAATTTTATTTATTATTATTTTTAAATATTATCCTTCTGGTTCCACGCAAGTTATTTTTTTTATCTTTGGACAGTCCACGGAGGCTGAGGCCTAAATACTAAGGTACCGTGGGTGTCTTAAGTGTTGTAAGAGGATATTTGTTACACGGGACTTAAATATTTGAAGACTGGAAGGAGAAGGAAAAACTTTTGCGGGTAGCAGGTTCCATAGTCTGGACACTCTGGGGATGAAGGAACGAAAAAAGCGGGGCCTCTCCAGTTGAACTGTAAAGGGATGCATAAAAGTTTCATTACGTGTTGCTCTGTGGGGAGCTGCCAGAGGAGCTACTGGCCAAATTCTCTAAGCAGAAGCTGTGAAAATACCTATAGAAGAGCAACAGATCCACCACAGCTCGACGGTGGGCGAGAGGAAGCTTTTCTGTAAGCATGAGATCATTAATAAGACAAACAGCTCTTCTCGAATGGAGTCCAGAATTGACAGATTTTTTCGCGACAGCGCACATGACAGTGTTTTAGATGCATTAAACTGAACAAGAAAATTTTTGTCAGCAAAAAAATTTTGAAAAATTTTTTGATTAATTTGAAAAAAGGAAAGAAAAAATCGTTAATGTGAGAAAAACAGGGGGTGCCAGTACTGAATTCTTGGGTATCCCAGCATTAATTTAGTAGAAGCTGGAAGAATGACAATCTACAATAACTGATATACGTTGACTTGAAAGAAAACTGGAGAGTCAAAAGCAAAGCTTAGCTTCAAGACCGTAAAAAGAAAGTTTGTTAAAAAGCCCATCATGCCAGACCTGATTAAAAGCTTTTGATATGTTAAGAGCAACGATTTGGGATTCACCAAAAAACTCAAGAGACTTGTTTCAGTTGTGTTAGACAAAGGAAAGAAGATTAGCTGTGAATCTTCTGTGACGGAATCCATACTATCTGTCATGTAAGATCTTGTGTTTTTACAAATACTTCAAGATTTGGAAATTAATGAATTTTTCCATTACTTTGCAAACAACAGAAAGAAGAGATATTGTTGCATAGTTAAAGGGAGAGTTTTGCATTCTTTCTTGGGAATATTTTGCACACGTATAGCTTTTCAGCTCTCCGGAAAAATGCCCGTTTAAATTAGAATTTTTCGAAAACCATTAAGTCTATCGAATGAATGCTAGAATACCTTTTTATGTAAAACTAAGCACAAAGTAAAATAAAAAATATCGACTACCAAATTAATACATAACATTGGTTCCTTTCATAACTGACAATAAGCGATGTTGAAATTAATAATTTTCCAGGAACTCACTTTTAATCTCTAATATAAAAAAAAGTTTTTCGGCAAAGATAAATGTTTTTGCCAATGTTTTAAATTGTGAAGCTTATTCAAATTTAAACCCCACCGATTTAAAAATAGGAAAAATACCCTTTTAAATTTAGAACATTTTTCTAAAATCGGGGCGTCTTTTGAAGGTTCATTTTCCTGACTGTTTGTATAAAATTTTAATAAAGAATAATACCTTTTAATTTGGCAACATGTTTAATTATATATATTATGTTCAAATTTACAGTTACTTGCACAATTAGCGTATGTGGACTTTATGTTTTCTCATGGAACCCAATTTTAAGTCAGATCATAACTAATCATAAGCAAGATATTCGGCAAGAGATAAAAATAAATGACCAACTGTATTATTATGAAACATTATTGCACACGTGATAAACACCCACACAATTTAATTTGCTAAATCATAGAAAACCCTTTTTGGGTGGCGTCATTTTGAGCACGGTTACTCTTATTTCCTTTTTGACTTTGATTTTTGTTGCCACAAACAAAAAGTCGGAAATGAAGTTATTAAAATCCACTAAGCTTTATCACTCAAAGAGGGATATTTATTTTTTAATAAAATGCAAAGTTTAGTTATCTTTCTGCTGCCAAATTTCCTTTTCTTTGTAGAAATTAATTTTGAAGGAGCTCTGGTGGTAAATGGATCCTTAATTTATGCAAATACGTCGATATTTTATTGTTAAAACAGCTTATAAGCTGTAGTATAAATTATTCTTTAAATATCGATGTTTTGTTTTGAGAAGAATCCAGCATTGGGGTTAAAACTGCTGTAATTTGCAAATCAATCTGTGCCCGAAATCTCAGTTTTTTATAAGTAAAGGTTTCTTATTAAAGCACAAACTTTTTGCTTTAACTATAATTGATGCATGTTTCTTATCCTTACAAAAATATTAAGCATTTTATAATTTCTTAGGGTTACACACAAGTTGTATCGACAAAATATTTTATATCCGTTGTATTTTACGAAAGCCCAAAGATGCCAATTAAAAAAAAAACTATAGAAACTTCTACTTACTATGTTAAAGACTCAAACTTGCTACGCAAATCCAGAGCGGCCAAGTTAAAAAATAAATTGAAATTTAAACTTATTTAGCCAAAATTTTATTTTACTATGTTGAAAATTCAAATGACCATGTTGAAATTTTAGCTTGTTTTTATTTATTTGCCCCTTCTGAACTTTTGTAGTATCATTCTTCTTTTAGAAAAAGAATCGTTTGCAATTTAAATGTAAGTTGTTAAAAATTACTTGGGGGAAATAATCATACAGGGTCTTTGATTATAGTTACGTGGCATCTGGAGAGTATATTTTATATAAAAATTGTAGTTTTTTTATATATTATCTTTTTAAATTATTAGTTAAAAATATCGCAATAAAAAAATGGAAAAATATGGGCAACTTTAACTTTTTTAAATGGAAGACCCTGTATATTATGCGCTACAAAGAAAGATTTTATTTCTAATTTCAAATTTATACATTGATAATACTCAAGTGAACCATTTGTGAGATATTTTAGCTTAAATTATAAATTAATTGCAAAAAAGTTTTATATTAGTATTAAGAAAGCCATGAAAACAATAAAATTGTTCTGTTGCTGAATTTGGTAAGGGTTTTTTCTGGACCAATAATGTTTATTTTTGCGACTAAACATGCCTGCTATAGTGATGAAAGACTCGTCAGTGAATTAAATTTTATTTAAAAACTCTAGATCCTGCAGCATAAACATAGCTATTTTCAATGCAAACTTAGGTGTCCTGCATGTTTTGATCGGAAAGATTCTGGACGGACATAAATCTATAAGAATGAAATTTGTTAAATTTTAAGGTTGAATAAATATTTCTTTTATTAAGTTTAGATGCCGCATCCGAAATTGATATTTCGGGATTTTCTAAAATTATTAAAAGTAGTTAGTGGTAGTCCAATAGAAAAGGTATAACTATTCTGGAAAAAACGGTAATATCGAGATATTCGTTTTTATTTTGTGCTACAGTCCTTTTCTTAATTTTAAAGTTTTTTCGGTCACTAATCTTTCTTACTATGTATTTAACAGTGTCTACAGTGGTTACTTGTTATTAACATTTTTTTATATCTTCAAAAATAAGGGCTATAAGATTACTGTCCTTATTTAATAAGTTTTTATAAAATTGACTTTTATCACTATTTATTCCAACACCTAATTTTATGCATGATTCCGATACTTTGACGCAAAAGCTTCTCTGTGAACACAATGGTTGGACAACCTCAAGAGCTTTTTTTTTTAAAATAGATACATGTCAACCACTATAGCAAAATATTTTTTAGATACAAAAGAATCAAAGATTACAAGTCCTCCTATAAAACTTCGTCTAGGAATAAAATTTAAGGTATAATTTTCATTATTAATTTATATCGTCTTCCGTATCTTACTAGATTGAGCCAAAAACGGAAAAACAATTATGAAACTTTCTGCAATATTCCGAGCGGCCTGTCAAGACGCCGCGAGTTCGCATAGCATCCTGACACTCACTTTGGAAATTACTTTTCACATTTCTTAACTTTTAAGTAAGTCAATAATTTATCGGGTCACAATAAAATTATTACATAAAAAGCTATCCATTTGTTTTTTTAAAGCTGTAAACATGATATTTGTGTTAAAAGTGCATAATATTAAGAATAATACGGCCAGTTTTTCCCAAAGAGCTTTTAAATGTTTTCATGAAAATTAATCATATTTTTAAGTTTTTACTATAAATGGTACATTTTTTATCGTTGCTCGATTTTTGTAAATCTAGTGGCTTTAAATCAGATTATTTTGGTTATATCATCTGTATTAAATGTGAAAATAATTAGAAAAGAACAACTTAAATATTATTTATTTATTATATTTTGTCGATTAGTTTAACAATTTTTATTTTTTATTTTACGTAATTGTAATAAATGGAGCAAAACATATCTAAACATGTTTTATATGAATTAAAAAAATACTTTAAAACCCATTAAAATATATTTGGTTTTTTAAAAATGGTTCAAATAAACATTCATTTTTTCTTATATACATTCTAACCCCACGGCTTATACTTTGCGATGCCCAAATAATTTCAAAATGGTTTCGTATTATTTTATGTCCCGCTACTGTAATGTTTTAAAACATACCTTCACGGGTCCCACACTGAGTTACATAAACCTTATTGCAAATATGGCACAAAAAATAAAAAATCTAGTCTAACTGGATAATTAGCTCATTCCAATTTCAAAAAAAAAAAAAAAAATTTTGCATCATGCTTAACCCTTTAACTCCGAGAGGTTGATAAGTTTCGCATTCGTGAATATCGAAGCTAAATACCGCTATTGTAGTTGGTCTCTGAAATTAAGTATAAAACGACATATTATTTATTATTTTGAATGATGACTACTAAGAAACAAAAGTAAACAGTAAAACTAACAAAATATAAACATGTTATGAACTAAAAATATTTTAACGGTTCCCAGCAATGCAGTTTTTGGTAGCTACTTTAATGAATGCTCCAAAATCAGCTCTTGGCAGGTATATAACACTTATAAAAAGTTTTTCTTTTCTTTTTTGAAGTGACACAACGTACAAGTTTTTTTATCAAACGATCATCTGCCGATGTTGATGGTTCACTTTTATTATCTTCTTTTCTCAAAAACGCTTCGTGCGAGCGCCCGAATTTCCTGGGAAGTTTTTACGTTCTTCTTCGCCATGAGGTGTCATGTTTCATAGCTAGTTCTTCGATAAATTTTCGTCTTGATATATAGGCTTAATATCTCGATGTAATGTGGGAAATGGCAATAGGCTCGTTGTTGATATATCTGTAAGTCTCCTGTAAAATTACCGGCCATCGACGACATCTTACGACCTGAAGAATACTGGAACATTTCAGTATCAAGGGTATCCACTCCACATTTAGTGGCATTATAAAATGAATTTATTTCTGGAAGAGAGTTATCTGGGTCTGTTTCTTGGCCATGATGGCATAGAAGAAACTAATATAACAGCCTTTACTTTCTCGGAACCCGGGAAATTAATGTAAAGCTGTCCTTTGGAGAAACCCATATATAGTGGACTGAATTGGTCTTCTGGGAGAAGGTAAAACTCTGCAGTGAATTCTCAAGTGCGCTTATTTTTTTAAAAATGTGTTAGACCTTTCTTCCTTAACTCAATATTAGCAATAAATCAATTGATGAAACCAATTATCTGCCGTTATATTTCTGTTTGTCTTTCCACTGGTTTTATTAGACGCAGAACTGCTTGGGTAGGTTTTAGTAATGTTTTTTCTTTGGGATAACGTTTGGCCATCGCTGTCTTCTTTCCCTACATAGATATAGGCATTGTACAAGATATGATATTTTAGCACTGTGGTAAGGCAATGTTTGATACTGCACTTGCCTTATTTATTCGGATATATATATGTTAAAAGAACATCGTCCTCAAAAGCTAATTAGCATCCCATCAATACACGTATTAGCCCAAATTTAAAACATTTCTGAGAATTCTCAATGAAACTGTTAAAGATAAAAGATATGGCTGCAGTTGGATTTTCTAGACTACGGTAGTCTCTTTGTTTTGTAGTTATCAAATCGAAGACAATACAAGCAGATTTTCAAACCTTAAAGACATTACAGCCCTGAATATTGGACGGCCGGTAGCTTGTTTGAAAAATAGTGATAGCATGTTTTCATGATTGGACCGATATATATGACGTAAACATCACAAATCCAAAAAGGTCGGGATTTCAATAAAGTTGTGGTCCTTGTGTAGTCTGTGGATTTGTTTTTATGAGTAGCTCTTACTTCTAAACCTTCGTTAGTATGCAACATCGATTACTGTCATAGCTTCATCGAATAAAAGATTCCAAATTTCTTCAAGGTTTATTTCCCAAACTTCTGCCGGTTCTTTAAGACTTGGCAATTTTATTACAATATTATGATCGAGAGTTTTAATGGCTGTATTTGGTTCCTTGGAATGCCATAAATATCCGTCCTTTCCTCATAAGTAATATCTTCTTCGTCATTCATTCTATCGCTGGCCACTGATATGCGCTTCCAAGTCTATGGAAGGTTCACATCTGCTTCTTCATCATCAGAACCCTCTCCTGCTCAGAAGTTGAACTACGGTCTTCTTCCACAGCTCTGGTTTTCAGGTTGGATTCTTCATCGCCGGAGTCTACTAGCATCAGAAGATTCATACTGGTCTCATCAGATAATCGTACATCATTCCACTTAAATTTTGTTTGCAGTCTCTAGCATCAATAATCACAACGTCCAACGCAGCGTCGTGTCAAAACAAATCCCAGTCAATCCGTGGCAAACTCCTGATAGTTGTTAATTAGGATGTGCGTTAATTTATTTTTGATGAATCAGATGATAATTTTTAAAATATACAAAGGTCGATTAGGAATACCTTTTCTGTGTAAACCCCTATAGTGTAGAAATGACAAAGGTTTTATTATTTATTGCTAAAAATACTATAATTTTAAAAATAAAAAAGAGGAATGCCCCAGAAAAAAGTTATGTAATTTCAAAAATCTTTACCAAAGCACCCCGCAATTCTCTTATGGAAAATGGGTTTTGACCAATTGTTTTTAAAGTTGGCATAGTAGTAGTTCTCAACACGATAATCAAAAGTCTCCACGGGTACAAAACCCAAAAGCACCCCCAACCCTTCCAAAATCACCCTCAAAGGTCACTGGGGATTTTTGGTGGCCGATCAGAAAATCCTAGAAAGATATATACCGATCATAAATATCCCATGTCAAAATATTCCATACAAAAAAAATTCCATGACAAAAACATCCCATAAAAAATCCCATGGCAAAAACTTACTAATACAAAAAGATTTTTATCTTTCCCATTATGTATCAATTACAATGCAGAGCAGGTGTTTGTACCAGCAATATGGAAGATAATGTTAGTTGTGGTTAGTTTTGATGGCGATGTGTTAATTACAATACAAAGAAATGCAGAGCACGTGTTTGTACTAGCAATATGGAAGATGATGTTAGTTGTGGTTAGTTTTGATGGCGATGTGTTAATTACAATACAAAGAAATGCAGAGCACGTGTTTGTACTAGCAATATGGAAGATGATGTTAGTTGTGGTTAGTTTTGATGGCGATGTGTTAATTACAATACAAAGAAATGCAGGGCACGTGTTTGTACTAGCAATATGGAAGATGATGTTAGTTGTGGTTAGTTTTGATGGCGATGTGTTAATTACAATACAAAGAAATGAGAGCACGTGTTTGTACTATTAATATGAAAGATGATGGTTAGTAGTGGTTAGTTTTGATTAGTTTTGGTTACACATAATGGGAAAGATAAGGATATTTTTGTATTAGTAAGTTTTTGCCATATGTTTTTTTATGGAATATTTTTTATATGATGTTTTTGTCAAGGAATTTTTGTGTATGGGATATTATTCGGGGTATATTGACTGGGATTTTCTAAACGGGATTCGGGATTTTTCTTTTGCAAATTGGGTTTCGGCCAATTATTTTTAAACTTTGCGTAGTAATAGTTCTTAACACGCTGCTTAAAAGTCTTTACGGACACCAAACTCGAAAACCCCTTCTAACCCCCCCAAAATCACCCTTAATGGTCACTGGGATTTTTCTTAGAAAAAATGGGTTTTGGCCAATTGTGTTCAAACTTTGCATAGCGATGGTTCTCAACACGCTGATCAAAAGTCTCCACGGGCACAAAACCCGAAAAAAAAATTGATGCAATATTGTACACTAGTAGTTCTCGTTAAAAAAAATCCGATCCAGTATTTAGTTATTTTTTTTACAAGTTATGAATCTTATTTAGGGTTAAGCATATAAAAACCATCTGTAAATTATTTGCTGTAAATAAAATTTTATACTTGCAACTTATTTACAGATTAAATGTACACTGTAAAGTTACTCGGTGAATGGGATTTGTTTGCATAATTACACTTGGTAACGCCGCGCCGCACCGGCTGCCTGGTTCATTTCTGTACAGGGTGCGGCAGCATAACTCTCTTTTTTCAAAACCTAATAAAACGCATTGTATAAATCAGAAAGTTTTAGTAGGTGACGTCCTCCATTCTCGATACATTAAGTAAACCGATTTCTGGCGCATCTCATGACTCTTTTAAGCATAGCAGGCGTTATGTTGGCAATTTCTTCCTAGATGTTGTTCTTTAAATCTTAAAGGGTCCTTGGGCGGTTCACATAAACACGGGATATCAAAAAACCCCATAGAAAAAAATCAAATCGGGAGATCGTGCCGGCCATTGCAAATCGCCCCTAATCAAAAAGGAAGTTATGCTGCCGCGCCAAAAATCGGTTTACTCAATATATCGAGAATGGGGGACGTCACCTACGTAATTTGCTCTTTAAAGCTATTTAAAGCAAAACTTTAGGAATGCACCAACATTGTAAAATCCAAATTAAAACTTTCCGATTCGTACAATGCGTTTTATTTAGTTTTGAAAAAAGTTATGCTGCCGCACCCTGTAAATTTTCGCTGTTTTGCATCTATTTTTTACGTTGCTGTTTAACAAACCTTGCATAGAAGGTCTATATTTTAATTATTTTTTAGGGTAGTTTTTATTTTTTTATTGCCAGCGATTTTTATGTCTATATATAAAACATTTAAAGTATTTTTAATATGTCACGATAATCATATAAAGTAATCTTACAATGTTTATTTTTAATAATGTTTTTAATTTAATAATAATGTTGTGGGGTATCATTGATTCCCAGGATGCTCACTTTTTACATTCTAATTAGTATTATTTGTCATTGTTTTTTAGTTTTTCTTTAACGTAAGCGGTTGAATACGAGTCAATATATTGTGAATTTGCAGGTGCATTATAATATGTCAAGTTTTCGTAATAAAAACTGGGCCTAAGTGAACACTTCGACGGGTTCAAGCATATACCTAATAGTGGCAGCCTTGCTGCTTGGCAGTGCGAACAGCGTGCGTAAGAGAGTAAGCGGCAATAAGTCAAATCCTTTTCTTGCTTTGCATGCTGACTGGTCGGGGTTGTATAGCCCCCTTTCTGCCGACCAATCAGCACAAGGAGAAAGAAAGATGGGGATTAGATTAGACTCAATTAGAATTGAGGCTGAGAGCCACAAAGTGTAATCCCTTTGACATTCTTGATCTTGATGAGTAAATATTTTTCCTTCCTCGCTGAATGGCCAAATTTCCATAATATTATTCATAATACGTCTATTATTAAACTCATAAATTCGTAATAAAATTACAAATATTAATTATTTATTAACTCTGAAGCATAGTCTTTAGAATTTCCATAATTTTTCTTATGTTACTTATAGAAAATTATTTTTAAGGGTTTTTGTTAAACAAAAACTCTTTAAATTTAAGTTGTATATCTTACTGTGTCATTTTTAAAGGTATTAAATATTCCGCTTTTGGAACTGAGTTTTACATAAAAACAGTGCCCGTGTTTGAAGCATTGTGATTCCACTCCTTTCTCAGTCCTCCATAAAAATTACTTAACAGGTGTGTCCAAGATAAGGAGGCCAGTATGGGGATCTCCGAAACTACTTTTAGAAATATGGACGAAAAGCTGAAATTTCCGATTTTTGTTTTTATTTTTTTACTATTTTATTTCAAAAGTTAGAAGAAATCTAAAAACACATTCTTATTGGAACTTTTTGCGCCTCATCCATTGGCAAAGTCAAAAATTTTTTACGACGTTTCTTTTTCGACAAACCATCATCAACTTTATTTTTTTAAAGACGACTCTCGACTGTTTATTGCCTTTTTTGAAGCAGTTTTAATCCCAATTACAATTATGTATAGCACTTGATATTTTTCTGTTAAATAAACATATTTTTCATAAGAGACAATGAGTTAGCCCAGGAACGCACATCATTTCTTAAAGGGATGTTCCATATTTGTTAAATAAATATTGGGTGTTATACATTTTTGTTATTGGAATAATAGGGGGTTCAAAAAAATTAAATAAAAACCCAGAGCCGTATTTAAATAAATAAAGTTAATGATGGTTTACCGAAAACGAAACGTCGCAAAAAAAATTTTACCAATACACAAAGCGCAAAAAGTTTAAACGAGAACGTATTTTTAGAATTTTTCTAACTTTTGAAATAAACTAGTTAAAAAATAAAAACGAAAATCAAAAATTTTAGTTTTTTCGCCATTTTTCTGGAAGTACAAAATAAAACTTTAATTTTTTAACAGTATATTATTAAGCTCTCCAATAGGCAACTTTGCCAAATTTAAACCACCCACCTATCTCTTACCGTTTCGGAGATCCCCATACTGGCCCTCTTTATCTTGGACACGCTATATAAGCTATATAAAAATAATTAGAAAATAAATTAACCGTAATAGTACTTTTGATTGCTCTTTCCCAAAAACAAAAACAGCTGACCAAATCGATACTGCGCATGAAAAGCCGAACCTTCAGTTTCAGCAAAAATCCGAGGATCGCAAATCCGATAACGAATTAAAATTTAAACGATTTGATGTGATCCGCGAATACGAAACTGTTATTTAAAATTCAAAATTTTATTAACTGCAAAGAACGCTTTTCTGCGCATGCGAATAGTTCCTGAACTGGTTCAGAATGGGTCCCGCGATCATAGCTTATGTATATATCATTATTTGTTAATCGTAGATCTGCCGATCGCCACACTGTATATTAACTCTAAATGAAAAATGTGTTTTGGCAAAAATGACACTTTTCGGTTATTTAGTGTTATTTTCGCAACTGGTAAAAAGGCTAATAGGTAAACAAGTTGGGAAGTAATGCGGTAATAATACAACTCTTCCCAATAATGGCATAAGTCTAATATTACATCTGTTAAGAATGACAACTGTTTAAAATGATATCTGTTAAAATACCATTAGTCAAAAATACCATTTGTCAATATGGTATTTGTTAAAAATATTATCTGTTAAAAATGAAATCCGTCAAAATTATATTTGGTGAAAATTACATTTGTCGCGCATTCTTTTCATATTTTTTTTATATTAAACTCCTTAAAAACTTCCGTTAACGCACGCCCATGACTAATTTAATTTATAAGGATGAAAACTAACAACTAACCGATTGTTGTACCAAATTAAGCTTATTATTGACCCATTAAATCTCATATTGTTAAATTTGTGTTGGGAGATTTTTTAAATTTCGGTAATAAAACGTAAAAGAAATAAAACAAAATGGCGCTTAACTGCCTTATTACAAATATTAGCACATTATTTTTAAGCTTCTTTACCTTTCATAACTGTTTTTTATAATTCTTTAATTAAAATTAAACGTTTAAAAAGTTAACAGAAGCGAAAAACGGTGTATTTTCCATTAAAATTTTAAAAGATTTGGGATAAATTGCTCGAATCCAAACACTCCCAGAGGGCCTCGTCAACGGGACTTAAAAGAATGGTTAAACATTTATATCCTGACATGGCGAAATGGGAATGGTATACAAAATTGTTGGCTAATATCTTTTAAAATTAGATTTTAACCCTAGACAAGTTGAGGACGGTGCCCCACCTTTAAGTAATGTCCATTACTTACGGAGTAATAATTCTACAGAATTTAGCATGAAGTAAACAAAGCAAAAAAAAGTATTTCTGGACTTTAACATAGAACAATAAATAATTGTATTAAAAATAACCTTAAGTTTAGTTGATGTCTAACATTTACGATTTTATTATCTTTTTTTTAATTAGGTATGGTAAAATACACAAATAAAAATGATAGAGCTTTTAAGGACAAGCTTCAACTCACTATTTGATAAGTCTATTAAGTCTATAAGTCGAATAAGTCTATTAATTGTCTACGAGTAAAAGTTTTTCTACTTATTATTTATATAATAGAATTGAATTGCAATATTGCGTTTGTTGTGGTTAGTTTTAAATTTGTGATATACTTTTTACTCTTAGCCATTTTATCTTATAAGGCGGTTTATCAGTATTAGCATTGACATTAAAAAACTGACCTGTCAAAATAACATGCTTTAAAAAATATATTTCTATCGCGAAATTTTAATATGTTTTGGTTATATTTGATTTCTTGAAAACCCTTTGTTTTTTATACCTTAAGACGTAGTTTATGACCCTTAACTACTGCATCCTATATTCCCAACGTGGACTAGAGTTTTTATACTTAAAAGAGTTCTCTCGTTTAGAATACTTAATTTTATCCAAACATTAAGCGACCGCTTAATAATAACTCCAATCTCCCCAAGGGGGTTTGTTTTATGACCTTCGACAATTTAATATTTTATTAAATAAATATTACCTCCCTAAACAATTAATTTCTAATGCGTCTGTTAGAACTTCTTACCTAATAATAGTACACGCAATTCTATACTAAGGCATTTCTTTGGCGTATATTTTAATAAACTACAAACTTTACAGTATGTCTACTTCTTCTTCAGTCTCAGAGTGTCTAGACCAGCATTTCTCAAAGTATGTTCCGCGGAACCGTGGGGTTCCACACGACTTCGGCAAGGGTTCCGCGAAAAAAAAAATGATACTCTGAATTCAGAATCCTGACTGGATTTTCGACTTACGTATTACCGAAAAATAAGTATCGCATGCAATAAGCTGGACGAGGAGCCCTATATGAGACTGCTGCTTTCATCTCTAAGACCCAATTGCAGCTCTAGGATTTTCAAAAAAAATTATCTGATGCTATTGGCCTTAAGGGAAACTCTTTGGTAAAGAAAATTTTTATTTTGAAATTTGCCAGTGAAAAGTCGGACTATCAGAAGCAAATCCTCTATTTGTATTTTTTTCGTAAATTTGATCAAATTTCATCGTCAAATATCATATTTTGCAAAATTATCTATGTTTTTCTCATGTCTGGGGAATGGCGTCTCCTACCCGCAAAAGTTTTCCCTTTTTCTTCAAATCTCCAAATATTTAAGTCTGGTGTGAATAAATTCGCTCTTACCACACTTTAGATACCCACGGTACATTGGTACTTAGGCCACAGCCTTCGTGAACTGTCCCAAGATAAAAAAAATTGTGTGAAGAATAAAAATAGATTTATTTCTCTCATTTCATGTTCAAATTCCTTTTAAGTTCTTTAATAAAATATTTTTAAGTGTATTACTAATATATTTTGTAAAAAATAAATTATAAAGATATAACGATCTATTGATTCCTATAATTTAAAATGCCTAAAAAAATATTTGTGCAGTATTAAGAGGGTTCGGTGTTGATTTTTTCTAGTTAAAAGGGTTCTATATGTAAAAAAGTTTGAGAAACGCTGGTCTAGACTATGAAAGTTGGTGCATGCAAAGGTACTTTTTTCTATTAAAATGTGTACTGCTTCTTTAGATACCATTGAGTTTTAAAAACAATCCAACAGAAGAAATTTGCAAAAACTAAAATTTTCTTAATCTAAGCACAATACTTTTTATTTCTACACTACATTTAAAAAAAAAAACAGGTTTTATTTTATGCGATAGAATGTTTTAAACATTAAAAATGCCTGTAGGGCTAGAGCCAAAAGCCAAAAGAGAAAAATATTAATAAGTTGCAAAAAATATCTGGACAATTATAGGAATCTATAGATTTTGGAAAATGTACTTGTCTGCAATTAAAAAATCACACCATGGATGTCTACTGTCTATTCTTTTTCTTTATTGATCAGATCAAGTAAAATTTAAAAATAATATCATTATAATAAATTTTACATGAATGCCTTAAATAAATGTTTTTGTTTTCAGCTTTATTACGGTACAGTATTACATCACACACATAAAAATAAGAAACTGATTCATCCGACATACAGTTAACAAATCCTGTTTCAAATTCGGAAAATCTGAAAAGGTGCCGAGTCGTTGACCTTATGTACCAACAAATATTTAAAATATCTACATAAGCTATACATATTAATCGTTGCATTTCATTTTGGTGACACATACTGCATATCATTTATATCTTTTAAAGTATACCTATCTACGTAAGACATCCGTTGTTATTACTTATGCACATTGTATTGATTAAATAATTTTAAAGATTAGCTTTGTGGGGTTATTGTTATTATTAGTTCGCCAATAAAAAATAAAACATAAATTATCTATAATGTGATCATCTAGTGTCTATTAGAATGAAAGTATACTTATACTAAATACTACAAAGGACATGGCACACATAACATGGAATTCCGGCTCTCAAACGATTTTTTCTTTAAATTCAAGTTTGTTCTTTAGGTCAATAGGAACATCTTTTAAATGGGACATTTTTGTGCAGGCCTATAGGCTGGCCCAAAAAAATCACTGAGAAGTTGAAAGTAAACTGTTTATTAATTCCAATCTAACACATAAAAAGAGTAAAATTTTGTCTAAATCCAACGGAATAATATTTTATATACTTGATTGGAGTAAAAATAATTTGATTTATCATTTAACACATATAGGGTGGTCAAGTATCAAATAAATAATATGATTTATGCCAACTAAAATGTTAATATCGTGATATACTTGTATATATTTTAAGAATTTACACATTTCTGACTGTTTATTAAGGTTAATTTTAGGTAAAATATTTTGGTTTATTGTCCCAAATATACAGGATATTTAAAATTAAAGATTGTTTTTTTTTGTTTGTTCCCACAAGGGGTGACATATAAAGAGATAAATAGTTTTAAAATCTGCACATTTTTCTGGCAATTTTTTAACAAAGGCATAACAAAATTAAGCTACACAAAACTAAAATAATTTTCGTGTACTCCTACAGGGTGAAGTATCTAGGAGGTTTTATTCACCATGTCTCCTGGATTACCCATATTTTTAGAATAAGTACAATGAAAACAGGGTTTTCATTGTTAAGTACATTATTTAAACGAAACGTTCTGTATATTTGGTCAAATTTTGTCTCTTTAATCAATTTTGCATTGAAAATGTAAAAAACACTATATGTCAATAATTGCTGGTTCTTGAGATAATTAAGTAACTAATAAAGTAACTAAGTGATATGGCACATATAACATGGGATTTTGGCTCTTAATTATTTTTTTTTAAATTTGAGTATGTTTTTTTAGGTCAATAGGGGCATCTTTTACATAGGATATTTCTGTGCATGCCTACAAGGTGGCCCAAAAAATCACCGAAAAGTGGTTTCCGTTCCTTAATACTAATTTAAACGCCCATAAAATCTGACTTATCATTTAATTCCAACAAAAAAATATTTGAAATTCTTGCTTAAAGTTAAAAAAATATGATTTGCTATTTAACGAAAAAATAAACATGTTTATGCCAAGTAATATGTTAATTTTATGATATATTTGTATAATTATTCAAAATTTTTACTTTTCTGCAAGTTTCTTGTGCTCCAAAAGCGAGATAATTTTGCGTATTTAAAATTTTAAGCCAATAATTATATAAATTAATAAGTAATTTAATGAACAATATTAAATTAATAATAAGTAATTTTACACCAGCAATTTTTTGCGCGGCAATAAATTTTAAAACGACTTCTCCTAAAGATATAGGTAAATCCAGGAGACATGGTGAATGAAATTACCTAGATACTTCATCCTGTATCTATACACAAAAAATATTTTAGTTATAAGTAGCCTAATTTTATTATAAATTTGTTAAAAAATTGAAAAATATGCAGATTTCAAAACTATGTACCTCTCTATATGTCACAATATATCTTGTGAGAACAAACCAAAAAAAACCTTTAATTCTAAATATCCCTGTATATCTAGGACAATAAACCAAATATTTTAACTTAAATTTACCTTGACAAACTGTCAAAAATGTATAATTTCTGAAAATATATACAATTTACCTTGACAAACTGTCAAAAATGTAGAAATTCTGAGGTTAGCGTAGGCATATTCAGATTAAAGTTGCTGAATCTCAGAGAAGAATTATCATAAAAACATTTAATAAAAACATTTAAAAAGAAATAGAATGTTTAATGTTTCTTAAGTAATAAAATATTTCTATTAACCTATACTAGTGATGTTTTTAACTTAACTTGTGTGAAACGCGTATAAACAAATTACTTCGTATTTTTTGTCTAAAATTATGTCTTTAATCGAATGTATTGTTTTTCAAAAATAATTTTAAGGTTTCCGTCATTTAAAATTCAAACCTAGATATCACGCTTTAAAATGAGGGGTGCAAAGCTTTTTATCTTCATTTGGAGCCGAGTTGTGAGCAGAAAAGTTTAAAAATCTCGCTATTTTGCATTTTTGTGGCACTTTTTTACAATATTTTAAGTTCTGGTTCATAAACTTAAATCTTTTAAAAGCCGATTTCTTTGTTTCCCGAAATGAAATTCATTCGGAAAAAACCTTTGTTTTCTGGGTTAGTTTACAAAATACACTAGAACTTCGATAACTCGAACCACGACTTGACACTAAAAAATTTTCGAGTTATTAAACAAAACACATAAAAAGATTAACTAGATTTATTTTCAATGTGGGAACGTAATACATTTATGTATATTATAAGATAAAAAGATATATATTATACTACTGATCATTAGAATAAAAAAATCAGTTATTTCTGACTGACAAGAGGATTTTTTTATTTTGATTTTTAACAAAATCTTCAATGCTGTTAAAGGCATTATACAAAACACCTGTTGTGTGCTCATTCGTTTTTAAAAACGAATTTGCCACTTACCTATTTAAAGGTTGTTGTTGCATGTCTTCTTCAAAATCATCATCTGTCATATAATTTTTACTGTCATTTGGATTATTGGGGTTTTCAGATTCTGGTGTAGATTTGTAAGGATCTATATCGTTATCTGTGAGTAACTCTTAAGTTACAATATCATCATCCACATGGATAAATTCATATGACGTAAAACCTTCTGCGCGTTTTAAACCATTGTAAGCTTTATGTTGTTTTAGTAGTTGCATTTCTTTGTCACTGTTTTCTTTTAAATATTCATTTAGGAAAATTAAAAGAATGTTATTCTCCTCTTTCCATTCAAAATACTTACTAAAGCCGACAATTAGAAATGGTCCCAGACTTGACATCAATATTCCATGCATTGGATACTTTATTGACACAACTCATCAAAGTTATGTTGATTTTCTTATTTTCTTGCAAACATTTTAAAGTTTTGTTTTTATCCTTTGCCGATTATGGCATTTTAAATTTTGTATGACCTGTTTTAAAAACACGCGAAGTTAAGGATTTTCCAAAAAGTTTGACTCATCGAAGGGCAATATGTTTCGTTCGAGTAATAAAAATTCGAGTTATCAAGTAAAGTTTTCACATAATGTTTACTCTTAATGCTATTGCCACGAATTTGATTCGAATTATCAAAAATTCGAGATATCAAAGTTCGACTTATTAAAGTTCGACTGTATAGCGTTTTAAATAATAAAAATGTCAATAAAAAATGGTTTGCCACTGTTCGTAAAAAGCTGCCTAAACATTTAAATTTAGCAAATCAAATTTAGAAACACCTACTTGCTTAGAAGGATTTCAATTGCCTTTGAAAACTCCATTAGCGCCCGTGTTATGTTAAGACTTATCAATTTTCAAAGTTTCAAAAAAAATGACCAAAACCCATTTTCCATAAGGACCGTGCGGAATCCTTTGTCTCATTCTTAACATAATGTTTTAATAGAGTATAAAAATTAAAATATAAATAAAAAGCAAGAATGTTATATTATCCCATATTATATTTGTCGCTTTTAACGTGAGCTTCGTAGAAAATTTATGTAGCCGTTTTCTAAAATAAATTCCATTGTTTTCGGGAAAGTTATTACCCGTTACGTGTTATACAGTTTTAAGGAATGGGGTACAGTTAGTGTCCGTGAATAATACCATTTAAAGAAAGGGGCTAATAACCTACTAAATTTAATGGTTGAATAAAATTTACGGGTAATAATAATGTTTGGGAACCGTGATGCGGAGTTTCGTATTTTCTATTACAAAAAGTATTTATATTCAGCAACTCAAGGCTTAAATTTATTTTAATAAAACTTACTGCAGAAGGTTAGTGCTACCCTTTAAAGCCTATAGTTTATCCACCCATAGTTCTCTCCAAGTGCATTTTTAGAAAAAAAAGTAGAATTGGTGATATTACAAATTATATATATATTTTTTCTAAATTCTATTTTAAGATATATATTAAGATATATTATATATCCTTGTCAGAGCTGTCAAAGTTCTCTCAAATAGTACTTCAAGTACAAGTACAAGTACTCGATAAAACGTGCTTGCTTTTTAAAGTAAATTCAAAAAATACTTGAAGTACTATTCAAGTATTTTACTTGTAGTAGAATAAAGTACTTAAAGTAAACCAAAGTAACTGAATTAAATTAAAGTACTGGAAATAAAGGTAGTTTTACTTGACTAGCATTTTTTTTATAGCGTCAAGTCTTAGCGCAAAAGAAAATGTACACTTTGATAATTTAACGATTTACCTTATTTATAAAGACTGTTATTGTGATGTATTTATTAAGATTTTTAGCTAAGTTATTTTTTTTGGAAAAATTTTTGGGTTTGGAGGTCCAATATAATTTTTAATTTAGTTCGAATGCATTTTTTATTTTATATTTTGAAACCTTATGACCTTCCAAAACTAGTGATTAACACAATATTTTTTGCAGTTTTACTCTTTTAGCAAACCATCATTTTTCTTCTTTCTCTAACAACAAACGTATGTCAAACTAATGCATGTACCCTTAAGTCATAAACCTTTAAGTATTATAAGTAGTAATTTAAACAAGTTAGTTCCGTATTAAAAAAAAATAATAAAGCTAGTAGAAGAGCTTGAAGAGAAGAAAGTGGGGAAATATATAGATTATGAAATAAAATTTTATATACATATATCTGTGGTGTTGGAAATAAATACAAAATATTTTCCAAAAAATTTTAAAGTAGTATTTATACAATATTTTGATGTTTTTTTAAATATCTATAATATTAAAGGTATTTAAAAATAATTGTAATTTTACATTCTTGGTGCCATTAACAATTAAATTGAGAGCTGTAATGTATCAGAGTCAGCAAAGGTCGGGGAATCTTCTTGTTTTAACCTGTTTTCGCGATTATCTAACGTGAATAAATTGGCTTACTTGATTTTTTTATTCAAGTACATCGTAATACTTTAAGTACTTAGAACAATACTTTAAGTATTTTGATAAAAATTAATCAAGTACAAGTACAAGTACTTTCTAATAAAAAGTACTTGAAGTAAAATTTTAATTCAAGTACTTTAAGTCTGACAGCTCTGATCGTTGTGGTAGATTCATGTATTTTAAAGTTTTTGGGGTACTTGCCATAATAGGACTGCTTTAGTCCTGGTACCTGGATATAGAATTGTGGGGACCCAGGAACTGTTATTCCCTTATAAACTTGCAGATTACCTGAAACAAAATGAAGAAAAAATTCCAAAATCTCCTAACAATCGTCTTATTGGTAAAAAGTTTATTGCCATTTTCAACATGAAATAAATCCAAAAAATTAACTGAAATGTAAATAATTTATAATAAAAGTAATTTTAATTTTGGTATGAAAATTTCGGATATTGTGAGAGCTTTTTATTGAAAATGTATGACGTAAAGTCATAAATACACTGTTATAACAAGAACATTTACTATTTTTATATGAGCTAATTGATTCTAGGCTTTCCTGAAATAACCTCAGTATTAAGCAATGATAACTAAATATTTTACTGATATTGAAGTCACGCAGTAATCTTTATTTAATAATTGTTATGCTCCTTTTTTAATTTTCCGCTTTTTTGAATAAGTCTTCTTTACTAAAACATTAGAGACATTTTAGTTTATTTTCTAGTTATTATCAACCGCATGTTATCAGATTTTTGATTTTTGGAAATCTGTGTTTATGTTTTATCATGCGTTTGCCGTTTTTAATTTTAATGCTTTCATACTGGATGATATGTTTTTGTTAGTTTTAGGATCTTATAGTGTTTTATGCTTAAAGATAGTACAAATGTTAAATTTTTACCTATTCGTTGAATATATTGTGCCTTTCAAAATGAATATGATAATATCCATAATTTTTCAACAAAAACCTCTCTAAATTTCCCACATTTTTATATCGAAATTGAAATAATTTATTTATACATATTTTTAATTTTGTTTTTGTTGGTTAATTTAGTGTATGTATAAATTAATATTTAAGTTGGTTTTTTAAGTTGATTTAATTTTTTAAAATTATTTTTTATTTCGTAATTTTTAGTTTTAGATGAAGACTAAAATATATTTTTTTGTAATAAGTAGCAATGGTTTTGATGTAAATATGTGAAGATTAGTTAATAATTTTCTTACATACACGAGATTTTGACCAAGGCTTTGGGATGTTTTCACCCGTAGCTCGTGTCAATAGGCCCCGAAAATCATTGTAGGGGCGTTTTGGGGCGCTTAATTCAAATTTCACGTCGAAAACGATCCTTCGAACACCGGAACCTAGGCCTAAACGTCGTCTCCAAGGGTTTTCCAGACACGACCGCTAAAGATAAACCGACAATCGTTATGAGGGTTTTTGGGGCGCTGAATCCAAATTGCACCCGGAAAACGTAACTCTGGACACCTGGTGCACCGAAATCTCGGCCTGAACGTTATCTCTGAGGGTTTTCTTCACACAATCGAAGTCGGTACACTTACACGTATTAGACCATGTTATAAAAAGTACTGAGCCGATTTTGATAAAATCTCTACTATTTCCTAGGTTAAAGTAAATATAGGCCAACAAAAAAAGTAATAATCCGATTAATAGTAAATCAGAAATGGGTGGACAAACATAAATACTAACATACATACATACACCTATAAAATTTTGTAAATTGGTGTAAAAGCCCTAATAGTTTTAATCCTTGGTTTTAAATTAAATATATTAAATATTATTTAAATATGTTTAAAAGTTTTAAAATTAAACTTTAATTTGGGAATACCCTTTAATGAGTAATAATTCTATCTTATATTAAGTCCATTTTAATGTCTAGTATCTTTGGTTGCTTTTTGGGTCGTTAGCTTTGCAACACATTGTATTTACTTTACATTATAACACTTATATACCTATATTTATATATATTATTGTGTTTTATTATATATAATACGAGTATAATATACTTACTTATATTACTAGCACTAAAAAATAGACTTCAAACATGACATTTTTGTATTATTGTAGCGGATTCATTAATTGAAAAGTCCTTGTTCGGTAGACGCCAAAAGAAAATTTATACAATGGGACCGCTTCGGTCCTAGTCCCGGAGCATAGAGATAAGTATTTGGATTTTTGGGGGATTTTTTGGAAGTTTTTCTTTTTTCTGTTTCAGACGATCTGCTAGTTCATAGGAGTCAATAGGACTGAAGAGGCTTAGGACGAGGACCGAAGCAGTCCCATTGTATAAAATTTCTTTTGGCGTGTACCCAACTAGGATTTTTTAGTCAAATATTATTGTTAATTGCACTGGTAAAAAGAGAAAAACTTAAAGGAGGCAATTATCCTGTAATGAAACCCAAATTCCAACTAACTATTATTTTTACTTCATAAAACTAACAAAATTGCTCTGAAACTCATTTTTTTTTCTTTACAAAAACATTTTTTACTGACTTATTTAAATAAAAAACTTTTTTATTTGACTTTAATAAATAACATGCTGTAAGGGATAAATTATTATAAAACAATGTTAAAATCAATAAAGCTATATTGTATCCGTGCAATTTTAAAACTAGTAGCTTCCCTGTTTTTTCCCTTTTAAAATGTATTTTTTTTTAATTTAGTTAAACATGAAAAAATCTTTGTTCGAATTAAGAATAAATCTCGCATTTTCATTACGCGTACCCTGTTAGCCCAAATGTTGCTAACTTTCTTTTAAAAAAATGTTAACATTTTAGAATTTTCGGAGTTTTTTCTATACCTGCTTCAACAGTGTGGTAGTTATACCAAGTAGAGATTTTTTTAAAGCAAAATTAATTTTTACGTTAAAACTCTTTTCATTATTTTTGTTTAATTTATCCCATAGCCCAATCAAATTGTCATTCAAAATAGGGCCCAAGTAAGCATGAAATAGGCTATTTAGTTTTATTGTTTTAATTATTAGTCTATTAGGGTGCTAATAACAGTAATCTGTGGTTTCCCACCAAAATTTTTGATGGGAGAACTTTTAACAGCCCAAAAACCACAAATTTTTTGGACTTTTTTCAGTTTTTTCGATATATCTCGGAAACTAATAGTCCCATCGATTTTTTTATTTTGTACTTTTTTAAAAAGCATTAAATTTCCTACAATTTTTACTAACTAAAGTCCCTTCTAATTCTATTAGCAAGCGAGCTACAGCCCGTCAAAAATTGTCTATTTTTGCCAACATTTCAAAAAAACGCCAAATCCTCCTATTAACTCTTTCATATTTCTGGTCCAAAGTATTATAAGAATCATAAAATTAATTATGGTTGAAAATGGTTGACTTAAAAAAGCCCTAGCTTTGGTTTTTAAAGCAAAGGAGTGAAGGAGGGATGGGCGTAGGTGGGAGGGAGGGGTGACGCACAGTGCGAACAAAAATCAAAACTCTGATTACACCAAATGCAATTTAAAAACAAAAATAGACTGTTATCAACAGCAAGTCGCTTATACTTTCTAAGGGATTTTTAAAGTTTTGGTGCCACGACTAGAGTATACAGTGTGTCCCTAAAATAACCTATAAATTCATTTAAAATTCGGGTGTTTTTTTCTTGAAAAAACGCATGGATCTGTCGATTTTTTGTTTTAGTTGGGATTTTTGGCATTATAATTTCATGTAAATAGTGTGGCCAAAATACAACAGAGCTTACTTAATTTTTTAAAATTGAAAAATAAAACATGTTTATATAAGTAAATAAATTTTAATATAAAACTACTTAACATAAAAACCAATTTTTAAAATGAGCAATAGCTTGCAAAACAAAATAAATAATCAATTTTTGATTTTATGAATAAAATTTTATTCCAATTATTCTGAATCAGAACTACTTGATTTTTCAATTAAATTTAAATTACGAAAAATCTAAAGAAATAGGGGAATCCACAGGATTTTTAATAAATACATACGTTTCTAACTGACAATCATATTTAAAAGAGTTTTCCTTAGATTTGATTTTTCTGAGGCTAGCTAAATGGGGATCAGATGTTAACAAAAGCGTTCTAATTATATCAGTATTCGCAGATATTCTAGATCACTTACGGCCATTATTTCATCGAATTTTTTGACACTTTTTATGTCTTGCTTCCAAAGCATTTTTCGAAAGCTGACTAACTGGCAAGTCAAAAAATTCGATTATATCACCCCCATGAACCTCGTGAACTGTACTGGGCATATAGTACCAATTTTACAATGATAAATATAATGTTCTTGTCTGATCTAATAAAAATTTAAATCCATTTATATTAATTTAAACCTAGATGCTAGATTTTTAAAATTAAACAAACATTTTTAATTAATCACAATTTACTCCTGTGATTTCTGCACTTATTTGTGGGTTATGGAAAAAACGCCTAGCAGTATTTCCATCATTTGTGGGGCCATACCCAGGCTTAGGTTTATCAATTATTAGACCCATTCTAGATTAAAGTTTACTTTAAATCCTTTTTTTGTTGTTTTCAAATATTTATTTTCTTCGCCTTTGATTTGCCAACTTTTAATTTGTAATCGATATTTGTGCAGCAGGCACTCAAAAGAAAAACGTATTCAACAATGTAACTTGACAAACTAATATATTTAAAACACTATGTTTAAAATACTTCCATTAAACATGGTAAATAGCATTTCGTATGAGATTTTTACAAAATTACCTTTACAGATAAGCACATAAAGTTTTAATGTGTTTATTGATGTGTTGATAATATGTTTCTTATTTCGAACAAAGTCTTTATCTTTTTTTATAATTACAAACTTTATTGGCTTTTTAAAGTCAATTATTTTTAACCCTAATCAATTTTATTCCTTATAATACGTTGAACGAGTTATAAAGAAATATGATGTAGTTAATAGGAGGATTTGGCAATTTTTTGCAATGTTGGCAAAAATAGATAATTTTTGAGGGGCTGTAGCTTGCTTGCTGTTAGAGTTAGACAGGACTTTAGTTTTAAAAAATTGTAGGAAATTTAATGCTCTTTAAAAAAGTATGAAATAAAAAAATCGATAGTACTGTTAGTTTCCGAGATATAATGAAAAAAACGGAAAAAAGTCTAAAAAATTCGTGGTTTTTGGGCTGTCAAAAGTTTTCCCCTGAAAAATTTTGTTTGAAAACCACAGATTAGCACCCTAATAGACCAATTAAAACAATAAAACTAAATAGCCTATTTCATGCTTGCTAGAATGTACTATTTGATTGGGCTACCAATTTTTATAGGTGATGTTAAACAAAAACGAAATCACATTTTTTCTGTACGTCCATAACGTAAATGAAATTACCATATGGGCTTTTATATTATAACTTTTTAAAGACCAACAACAGCTAAGTAAGTAAACTGATTTAATAATTAATTTACTCTAGAAATGTGTTTATAAAGTTTGTGCAAAGTGGATAATATTGTATACCTGTAAATTAATAAAGTAAACTTAAAATTTAGTTTGACTTTTAAAGTAAGCACAATTTTATAACAACGTTATCTGTTTATTGTCGCGGTAGTTTAAACAAACAAATAATAGAGTTTACAATAACAACCATTAAAAGCCTGAAATAATTTGCCTTATTCACGAGGTGCCTTGTTTATTGATCAATTTTCCATTGTGATTCTTAAATTAACTCAACATTGGATTTCTTGCGTTTGCTGAAGTCCGGATTGATATTAAAAATCGGTTATTGGAAATATTTTAGATATTAGTGCGGAAAAGAAGCGGCAACACCGCCATAAAGCAAGGTTTTTAGTATTTTAAAAATTTCTGTCTGTCCATTAAAAACACAAAACGTTTTATAAGGCTGGCAGCTAATTATGTTTTTTAAATAAATGCCATATTTGGTAATATTTTGCAGTTATAAATCGTTTCTCTTTATAGAAAAATGTGTAAGCTAAGCTTGTCTTTGCAATTTTAAGAAAAAGGATCTTGAGAAAATCAGTTGGTTATTAATACATTTTTCTATAGTCGTTATTTTTCGGACATATTTAAGGTAGCAGAAAATAACTTTTTTTGTTTTCGCGTTTTGGTTTTAATTTTTAAGGTATTCAATTTAAGAAAAGAACATTACCTACAAATTTTTTATATGCCGTCAACAGAGGGTAAACACCCCAGAAACAAAAAAGTCGCATAGAAAAAAGGTGTCGGATTAGGCCTAATAAAGTCATATAAGACTAGATGAAAAGCCTGTCTCCACCAGGCGCGAGACAATATTAAGTAGCATCTGTCTCCGTAAAACGCCTTCCGTACGGCTAACGGTAAAAAAACACTTTTTTGCTCCTATTTTTGTCCCGGGGGCGAGCCACTGCTAAAGACCACCACTGTGCCAAATTTCATGATTTTTAGCTCAAGCCATAACTTCAGAATCACGTGGACAGACAAATAATATATATATATATATATATATATATATATATATATATATATATATATATATATATATATATATATATATATATATATATATATATATATATATATATATATTTTTTGGGTTGGATTTTAAAGAGGGGTATTTTTAAAAAAAATTTGGGGACCGTCGATTTATTTTTTGGATCGGGTTTTTTTGACATCAAATGTAGATATACAGGGTGTCGTAAGAGGGCCTGACAGGAAAAATTTTTTTTTAAATGGAACCCCTGTTTTTTTTGCACTTTCGGATTTCCGTAAAATTCGGAATGTTTTATGTATAATGTCATATATATCTTTAACTGTTTACGAAAAATTATTTTAAAAAATAATTATAATATTTTTTTCAACATAAATTGATTAATAATTAATTCCCTTTTTTAAATTTATTTTACAAATGGGAAGTGGCCGCCATTAACAGCTCTGCAGCACCCCAGGCGATCGTTAAATTCTTGCTGTACATTTTAAAACATCTTTAGGAATAAAACGTGTGTGGCTTATCTTTTTATACTTGATTTTTGACATAACCCCAAAGGTAGTCAAATGGATTAAGGTCGGGTGATCTAGGTGGCCACCTATTGATCAACGTCTTATCCACCGATTGGGCAAAAAATTTTTAATAATTACCTTATTTCAAGTCTATGCCAAATATTCACAAAAGAGGTGTATAGGTAATCGAAATGACTGGTTATAAATGGTTCATAATGATTTGAGATGTCTTTGGGGCCACTTCCAGCATTTGATAAAATAAATTTTAAATATTAATTAATTAACAGTTTATGTTTATTATTTAAACGTAATTACTTGTGAAAGTTGATGATAGGTATATAACATTATAAAAAAGATGTCCAGAATTTTCCGGGAATCCGAAATGCAAAAAATACAGTGGGCCTTTTTTAAAAAAAATATTTTTCCTGTCAAACTTTTTTTCATCACCCGCATATCTACATTTGATGTCAAAATATGCCCATCCAAAAATAAAATCGACGGCCGAGGTTTTTCGAAAAGAAAACCCCCCTTTTATTGAATTTTCCGTTATTAAATACAACCCTGTATATATATATATATATATATATATATATATATATATATATATATATATATATATATATATATATATATATATTAACTTTTTTTTAAAACAGTTTTATAAATTTAGGAATTTCGTATGATATTAAACAAATTTTTTAAAAAGTTTATTATGGGGATTAAAAATATTTCTGTTTCAATTAAAAACTCCAATAAACCAAACAATTTTTGTATCGAATATTGTACATCTTTTTTCAAAAGTATAGTTTCTGTTGTTTTAAAAGTCAATAAAATAATTATTAAAAAAAAATTTAAAAATTTTGGGTTGGAATGCCCATTTCATCTAATTAATTAATTATGCAAGGTAAAATACTGATAATTAAAGGCAATAATATTTAAGTTCTAGTTTATTATCTAAATTGGAACTTTTTATGGAATTTTTTTGTTGGGAAAAATGGAAAAATTTTGTTTTTTACTTTTAAGTGTTTGCTTTGTAAAATTTATACAAAAAACCACAATTTATTTTAAAAAAACAGGATCAAGAAAAAGTTTATAAGTGCTTAGGAAGTTTTTAAAATTTTAGTTTAAAAAAAAACATTGTTTAGTTTAAATTAAAAAATTTTTTCAGAAAAGTTTAATTTGAATGGTTACAAGAAAGTTTTTTTTTTTTTCCCTTTTTTCCCGCTGTCATTTTCTTTTGGGAGCAATTTTAATTTAAAAAATAAAAAAGTTTAAAGCCTTATTTTAAAAAAACCCAAAAGTTGTTAGATGGGAGGGGAGGCATTTTTTGCGGAAACCCCTTTTGAAAGATGTTAAAAAAATCAAAATGTTCCCTTTGAAAGGTAAAACATTTTTAAAATAAAATAAGCGAAAAAAC
The DNA here is from genome assembly GCA_019359885.1 of Listronotus oregonensis. Classification (NCBI taxonomy): domain Eukaryota; kingdom Metazoa; phylum Arthropoda; class Insecta; order Coleoptera; family Curculionidae; genus Listronotus; species Listronotus oregonensis. Next base: position 1,118 of record JAHBCN010004915.1, on the reverse strand, counting down.
AAAAAAAAAATATTTAAACCCCATAATTCAAGTGTTTTAAAAAAGTTCGGGAAAAAATTTCGTAACTAAATTTTACAGCAGGATTAGGTATAAACCAAAATGTATTAGGCTTTTGAAAAAAGCAAAAACCAAAATAAGAAGGAAAAAAATGTATTTTTTAAGTGGATTTTTGGACTCTTAGATTTCCAAATCTTCATTTGGGATAAAAGCTAGGGAAAATCTGAAATTTCTTTAAATAAGTTCAATTTTTGCCTTTTTTTTGCAATAATTTTGTTTTAGAAATGACATATTGGGTGATCCGAATATTGACCCGTCTTTTTTTTAACTTCACATTACTAAAAACTTAAATTTAAACGTTTTTTTTAAAAATTAAAATCTTATATTTGGGCGCCTTCAGAATTGTTTAAACATTTTTTTTCCCTTTTAAACAAATAAAAAAACACATTTTTTCTTAAAAATTATCCATTGGTAAATATAAAGAAGGTAAGATAATAGTTTATATAAACCATGCCAAGAAGTTGATATTTATGATTGTTTATAGAATCGCCCTAAACCCAACCAGTTTTATCTTGGCAACCAATTGACCATTGACAATTTTTTTTATTTGAAGACATATTTTAGAATTTTTTAAAATACTTTAAAAAATTTAAAAATTTTAAAAAAATTTTGGGATAGTCAATTTGTTTTAAATATTTTTTATAACTTAACAGAATTTAGAGGACCCCAAATGATCCGATTTTCATTAAAAAAACTTAAAGACTTGAGGTCTCAGTATCTCCCATTTGTCTCTTGAAAAATCAATCAAATATTGTTCAATATTTGGGGCCCCTTTTAAATTGGAAAATCATTTTTTTGGGAAATTGGTTCAAAAAAATTTACAAAAAAAAAACAAATGAACTTCCTATGTTTAATGGAGTTGTTCTTTTTGGAGAATATGGGGCGTCTCAGAAAAATTTTTTTCCTTTTTTTTCCTTAATTTTTGTTAATTGCTTTTTGCAACAAGCGTGAGTAGTGAAAGAATACGGCACCACTTTGGGGCCCGGTGTTCAAAATCAAGACCTTTTAAAGGTACAGGGAGTTTGTTCACCTTTACCTTGGGGATGGATGCCAGGTTTCAG
>JAHBCN010004914.1:0-59447 GCA_019359885.1 Listronotus oregonensis | reverse complement strand
TAAATTATATATATATATATATATATATATATATATATATATATATATATATATATTATATATATATATATATATATATATATATATATATATATATATATATATAATAATTATATATATATATAAAATATATATATTATATATATATATATATATATATATATATATATATTATATATATATATATATATATATATATATATATATATATATATATATATATATATATATATATATATATATATATATATATATATATATATATATATATATATATATATATATATATATATATATATATATATATATATATATATATATATATATATATATATATATAAAATATATATATATATATATATATATATATATATATATATATATATATATATATATATATATATATATTTTTATATATATATATATATATATATATATATAAAATTTTTTTGTATATATATGGCAATAAATTGGAGTTTTTACTTTTGCCTGCATTTTGCTTCAGATACATCTTATTTTTAAAAATTTAAACTTGTGCTTTTAGCGAATCTACGTGGTTAATAAAAAGGTTTTTTAATTAAGTACAGGGTGTTCCATTTTTTAAGGTTAAGAAATTATTCATAAGAAAATATAAAAACGTCTTTTCATAAAAGTAAAAGAGATGATATAGGAAACCCTAATATAGTTTTAAAGGGGAATCTAGTTTCGTCAAAATGGCCACTAAATATAGGGGTTCCATTTAACTTTAGGAAGTTATTTAAAAAAAATGTATTTTCCAAACTTTAAGGCAATTTTTTTACCACTCTTATAATATTAAGGTAAACTTTTATGTAATAGTTAACTTAAACCCTTAACCTAAGCAGTAAATTTATTGAGCAGCTCCTTATATGTTACAGGGTGTAAACAATTTTTAAAATATAGTCTGTTTTTTTTTAATTTCTCTAAATTTCTCAGAAAAGTCAGTTCTAGGTATAGGCATTATAACAATAACTCACCTTTATTTGGTCTATGTATCTAAAAAAAAAAAAATATGGGGGTTTATAAGAAAAAATATAACTTTGATATGTACTTCTTTTTTGAGTCACCTTGTATATTTCAAAATAATTTTAAAATACCCCCAGACCAAAAATATGACAATGCTAAAAAGTTTTTTTTCAAATCTTTTCATTTCTCGTAGAAAAAACCCAGGCGAATGTGGGTGGCCACCCTGTATATATATTTTTTTTTTATATATATATATATATATATATATATATATATATATATATATATATATATATATATATATATATATATATATATATATATATATATTTTTCATTACTGCGTCTCGATCTCCAGACACATCCTCAACCACTAAGGAACAATTACTGTCCTTAATATGTAATGTACTATTATTCTTTATTATATTTTTTGTAGGTATTCCACTAGACACGCACTACGAAATGGAGAGGGGCCAGAAGGTGCCAGGGACCCTGAGTCCCCTGATAACAGGTAGGGGCAGCATCGACGCAGCCATACTCTAAACAGTTAAGAGCTACGCGTATCCGCCTAAGTGTGATCGAGAAAAATAATTGAGGAAATAGTTCTTTTTGTTAAGAAAATGTAACTTAATCGAAATTATTATAAAGCAATTTGTGACGTTGAATGAACGGCGTAAAAAATATAGTGGTTATTGGTAAAAAGACGTAGATTTGGAAAGGTAAATTGTTTGTGATCGATAAGTATTAAAATTTTTAAAGAATTAACATCGATTTTAGTCTCAACCCTGTGATTTTAAATAAATAATTACATACAAATAATAAAAATTACATTTTGCAATTTAATTTTGAATTAAATTTAAGTAAAAAACAATAAACTATTATTTGGTTTTATGGTAATTAAAAAATAATTGTACTTACCAAAAGAATAGACAAAATAGCCATTTTAAGAACACAAATTATTGCAAGTTCTAGACTAAACTATTATTTTGTGTATACTTAGTTGCCTACAATAAAAATGTTTATTAATAGAAAATCATGCATTATTAAAGGATATTAATGGATTAATTTGTATACTTACCTTAATAATGCGCATAAAGTCAATAAGGAAAAGATTCATATGTCATGCAGAAATTTTCGCGCACATTTTATAACTAGCCTTAGATCTTTTCCTATTGGCATGGTGCGCGATGAAAACGACATCTGACGGCTGCGTAAAATCATGCTTGAAAGCCGTGGGTTAGGTGTAAGATTATTTATAAAATGTATTTATTTTTCGTAAATAAATTTTAAAGGGTAAACCTGGTCATTACTGTAAAAAGAAACTGTTTGGATAAAACATTACCAAAGGGGTTCAAAAAAGCTTTATTTTAAAAAACCCCTTTCTTTAGGTTTAAAAAAATTTTCCCGGACTTTAACAATTTAAGAAGAAGGAATAGTCAGTTCTGCAGACACTCCATGGTTATTTAGTCTATTAAAAAAACCTTTTTCTTCTTAAAACTCTCAAATTATTAAAAAAACTTTAGGAAAAAGACAGGAACAATCGTTACACGGCAAGCAACGAGTAAGTTTTTCTTCTTATTACGTCAAATTCGAAAGTTGTTTGGTTAAGCCCGAAAGTCGTTCGGCTAAGCGGGAAATTTAAATTCAACACCTTTTGTCTGCGTGCATTTATTCATTTTATTTTTCTTTTTTCTAAAAATTGCAGTTACTATTTCACATATACACAACAACTCTTATGCATCATATTTTTATCTAATTGTTTACATTTAAATCAAGCACGGTTTAACAAAAATTTGACTGCAGTGAACGCTGCAATCGATTCATCTGTCCCACCATACACTCCGCTCCCTGCCAATACAATTATAAGCGGTATCAAAATATTTTTATCGAAATCGGCGCATTACTTTCATCAGATCATCGTGGATTTACAGACAGACAGAAAATTATCTTTGCTTTAAAAGAATTGTAAAAAAAACGTGATTCGTTTACTTTTAACTACTTTAAATCAATTCAAAATGAAAACATGCCGAATTACAAAAATACTGCCAAAATATATGCTTTAAGATTATTCAGTAAAATTGGTTTGTTGATTAGATGCCAGTACACAAATAAGGCAAAAAAATGCAGAAAGCCGATTGTAATAATTATTGTAAAAGTAAAATATGCGCAGAAATACACTCACCACGACAAAGAACCGGTCACTACAAACTGGCTGCAATTTTTGGCTTTCCCGCGAACCGCTCATTTGATTTGAATAAAATTTCTTTTAAACTTTAGCTTAATTTCCTAGGAATACTATGTTATGAAATTTATACTCTGAATTTAATTAAAGCATATACGGAATGCTTAAATGAGACAAATTTTTATTAATTACGTAAGGGTTCTGAGGGGAAAGGGGTAAAGAAAATCTATACATGCCATTATCTGGCGGGGAAGGAGGGGTAAAACCCACTTTTACGTAATATTTTAGAAGTCGAAATTTATTATTAAAAATCTAGTTTTATTTCGGATGCTGAATAGTTTTCTTTTTTTCTAATGTGCACTTTGATTTACATCTTATTTTACAAATGTTTATTAGTTTTTTAAGACTAATTTAAAACTAGTCAATCATTATTTTAAAAGTGTTATTCGTTTATAGATTGTTTAACAGATTTATGTTTGCTTACTATAAGATTTTTTAGTGTACCCTTTTTTTTATTTGCCAAAATAGGCAGGTCAAATTCTGTACGAACGCCACTGGTGGAAATAAAAAAAATGTTTTACACTAAAAAATGCTTCTTGATACATAGTACATTTATGCCAAATTTCATTAAAATATCTAAAGTGGTATTACGGATATTAATAATAAATGATTTATTTTTAAAAATTTTACCACCCTGTATCTCAAAAGTTAAGACGTTTACGACATACGTTCATATGAAGTTTTCTTCTTAAAATGGGTCCAAAAATTGCCTCCTTAAATATTGTAGTACAATTAGAAAACACCCTGTATAATGTAAAAAAAATTACCAAACATGATATTTTATTTCTCGTAAACAGTTGATTTTATCGATGTCAATCAAGAAAACCTTTTTTTAGTTTAAGGTTAAAGCTAAAAATAATATTGTTAAGCCTTTATCATACAGGGTGTTAAAAAAATTGCTATTATTGTGTCAGAGCTAGTCCGTCCCTGGCAAACTAAAAAAGCCAAATATGATTTAATGGGTTTATTTAAGAAGACTTATCTAGTTACCATCATATTAAAAAAATATTAAATTACGCCTAGTATTTAAAAAGTTATTTAAACAAAAACGATTTCCAGATGCGTCTGTTATGTACCTGTATCTCCGTAGGGGAGGGTCATAGGAAAAAAGTTTATGGGAACTTGTCATAATATTTTTAGTTTTCTATTAGATTCCGAGTTGCCCAATATTCTGGGACACCCTTATATATATATAAAATATATATATATATATATATATATATATATATATATATATATATATATATATATATATATATATATATATATATATATATAATCTACAATTAAAAATCGTCAAAATAAAATAGGCGGTTGTCGAGGAAGCCAATTTTGAAATTGGGCCCAGCTTGTAGTTGCCGGTTTTTTTTTTTGGTGCTGTGTGTTGAAATGATATTTCGATAGCATTTCTTTAGCTGATAGAGTGTGTTTATTTCCCAAAACATTCAACATTTAAACTTGGATCCGAGTGGCCTATTGTGATATTTATAATATTCGATGCATAATCTTTTATAGATCGGACATATCCACTTTAGTAGCATAAAAACTTCTGAATAATGATTTATAAATATTCGCTAATCATACAATTAAGTCATCCTGTATATTGAAGTTTTAATAAAGTTTTACAGCAATAAACAAAAAATAACACTGATATTTACCAGTAATCACTATATTTTGAGATTCAACGTTTGAAGAATTGTTGCACTTTTCTAAAATAGTATCTGCAACTTGCCAGAAAAGAAAGGAAATATATCAGTTAAAAATATATATATTTTGGGATAAAAATTGATTGTATATAAGAAATGTATAGAGTAGGTTAGGAAAGATAATGGTTGTGTTTTTAAAAATATACTGCCTTTGGGAGAGGTTCCTAAACTATTTCTTTAGTTTTTTTTAGGATTATTTAAGCAATCTTTCTTGTGTAAACTTTTCCAAAATTAAAATTTGTTCATTTTGAAATAACTGAAAAAGTAAGTCGCTTAGAAGAAATTATGAAATAAATACAATAACACTGTTGTGTAGAATTTTTTTGTCACTTCTTATTTTTGATTTTATATATACAGTAAGGCGCCGAGTATTTGGAACAAAAGGACAATCCGGGGCGATTTTGGATGTCCCAAAAAACCGCCGCACGAGCCTATCGATCAATATCTTCCAGCAAACAATTTTTTGAACGGCGTCGGCCGGCCAAGCGATCAATTCAATACTTTATTTCTGAAATAATTTTTTACTATCGAACGCTCGACGCTATAGTTGTACTGTGTTAATTATTTGAAAAAAAAATTTTTTTTTTTAATAAAATAATAATTATTAATAATGGATGTTTACGAAGGGGAAGAAAAACTTAAAATAATTGAACGGTATCCCCGTGGAAATCCTGTTGGGGAAAATTGGGGAATTATTTATTAATTTTTTCCAACCAGGCCAACTCCCACGATTTCCATATTCACCGAGTCATTAAAAACTTTCTGACATTTTTGTTTAACCCGAAAAACAAAACAGAAGTGCCCCCAGAAAAAAAAAGGGAAAAAGGAAATTAATTGGAAGTGTTTTTAAAAAATCCTACAATTTCCATTGCAAACGGGGTTTTGGGGGTTGGGGAAGAGTCGAAAAAAGGATACCGACCAAAAAGAAAAAAAAACCCATAAATTTTCCCTGATGATTTTTTTTAGAAGGAAAGGAAAATAAAAAAAAATTTAAAAGAAACTTGTTTTTACTCAATACATTTACTTCAGGTTTCCCCAACTTTTATTCTCGGGTCACAAAAAAAAAAATTTAAGGGGAGAATCAAAACCCAAAAAAAAGGCAAACAAAGGAATTTTTTTGTTTTTCCCAACATTCTAGCAAATGTCAGAAGGCGTTTTTATGACAATCTTGATTAGGGCCAAAAGGGGGTTTTTTTTTGAGCATCTTAAACTTGTTTTCTTTTTTATCCTATAATGAATTAATTTTTTTAATATCTTTTACGTTCCATTATTTATTTGAAAAAATTTTATTAGGAAAAATGTTTGGTTTTAAACCTAAAAGGCGGTCCGGGGCAACATTTAAATTTTGCGAAAAAAAAGATCGAACGGTTTACGCTATGCTCCTCTACTTCCCGGGAAACACTGATCCTCTTCTGAAAAAAAAAAAGGTACCTACACAACAAATTGGCAGATAACTTCCAATTTATCACCCCACTCCCCCCAGCCCCCAAAAAAGAAATGGCCAGTGGGAAACGAGACGGAAATTGAAATGCAAGCTAAAAAAAATTTTATTTATTTATAATTGGGCACATCCAAAACGTCCAATCCTTGTTCGGCCCTTTATTAAAGGTTATCCCCCTAATTTTTTGGGGAAAAAGGGGAAAAATACAAATTGATATGAATGAATTTTTAATTTTTTTTTACAAAAATAGTGTTTAGTTAAATATAACATTGCTTAAGTTATCCTAAATAAGCTAAAAAAGAATCTTATAAATATGCAAATCAGAGACTGAGATTTTTGAATATACAAATAGCTATTTAACTAACAAGGGTATTAATAAGGGAATTAAGATCATTATTTTTCAGTTAAAACCCGAGTTAGTTACAATAGTTTTTCGGCGATTGTTATTAAATTTGAGAATCATAATTTTTATTGATTTTTTTTCCGGGATGTATTTCGGTTATGGGCTACCAACTTGACAAATGTGAATGTTTACACTGAAATGACAAGGTTATGTACATAGTTTCAACAGAGATAAGAGGGAAAGGGATAATGCCTTATTTGAGAAGGGGCACAAGTTGCATTACGCGTGTCGGGATTTTACGTCATTGCACTACCACTTCAAATTTAAAAATCGGCAATGCGCATGAAACGAAATCCCGAAAAAAAGTTCTGTGTTAAGTTGACAGCCGGACTGATTAAAATCCGGATAATTGTTTAGAATCGCTGAGGTTAGTCTCAGAAGATAATCTCAGTCAATCTTCTGACACCAGTTAGACAGCATTCAAAATGCCAACGTTTGCAAAATTCCGGAAAGAATAAAAAAAATCGAATATATATTATATATATATATATATATATATATATATATATATATATATATATATATATATATATATATATATATATATATATATATATATGAATTGCTTTCAATCCGGGAGTATATCCGTTTGTCATTTGTATTCCTTGCGGAATTTTGCAGACGTTTCGCCAAGATCGCACTAGGCATTTTCAATGCTGTCCAACTGGTGTCCGGACACCCTGTATATTAAGTAGCCGACACTAAAATCGTTTAATAATAGAAAATCATGCTTTAATCAGCGCTATTAATGAACGATTTGGGATACTTTAATAATACTCGTAAACGATCGCCGAAAATAGATTTTTGACATTCGAAAATTTTTAAAAATGTTTGGCATACTTTTACACCAAATTAGTTTGATGCTGCATTCGAGAACGTCATCGTCTTTTGGAGAATAGCCCTGCCGGGGTTATATTTTTAAGCATAATAATCTTGATCAGAAAGAGTCCTATATATACTTGTCTAGGGTAGCAATTAAGAATTTTAGAAAAGTGTCTTTTTGGTTGAAGTGACAAAATATTCGTGCCAATAGTGTTGACGTCAAAATTGTAACATGCAAGTAAACATGCGTCAATATATCAAAAACTGTAGAAGAATCTTTTTGACTAACATTATTTTAGCAGGTAAAAGTGTAAATCCTTTTAAATGTGGCAACAATACATATTTAACATGAACTTTGCTGTTAGAGTCCATAGCTTAGCTAGTAAATAATTGCAATTTGCATAGAATTCCGCATTTTGACGACATCACTAAACAGCACGATAGTAGATTGTTCCAAAAAAGTATTAAATCTCTCATACCTTTCATTATTGTTATTGTTGTGAATGAGAGGGTGAATAAAGTATATTTGTCTTTCTTCATTACGCTTAATTTTTAAACTTTAATATTAAATAAATGTGGTAAAAAGGTATTGTAAAATATAAGGATAATCGGTATGGAATATTGTTCCTTCTTAGTTACCCATCGAATTTTATGACTAAGAATTTTGGATCAGTTCTTGTTTGGAAAAAGATTATTGTGAATTAGGAGTTTTTTTTCTATTGTAGCTGAACTTGAAGTATTTTTAAAAGAGTCATAATATAATTTGGCATGCTTTTAAAGGTATTATTTAAAAAAATACAAAAAAGTTGTTTGTTTGTACAAAAGTTTAGGATTTTTTATGAAGATTTTAGATATGACATTTTGAAAAACAACTGAGTATCGGAAAATAGAAAAATCGGGAATAATATATTTTTTAATGGAACACCCTGTATTTTATTAAAAATATGAAACCTTCGCGTTTTCCCCTTTTCAAAAATAAATATATGTCTATGTTTGGATAAGCAACTTTGTAACAATGCGACTTTATTTTTATATGCAATGAAGCACGCCTCCTTAGATGTAAGCGTGAAGTTCAAACAGAACTTCTATGTTGGATCCCGCTTGGCCAAGAATGACGACAGATAACAAAACAAATTAATTGATGTAATATAAACAACACAAGTGCATGCAGGTTATTATAATAGTAGTAGGTAATATTTTTTTCTTTGAGTGCAAAAGTTTGTTTTGTTATCTGTCGTCATCCTTGGCCAAGCGGGATCCAACATAGAAGTAATGTTTGGCTTTCACGGCTTACTAGACCTAAAGAGGGGTGCTCCATTGCATAAAAAATAAAAATTTAAAGTCGAATTTTTATAAAACTTCTTATCCAAACATATACCTATTATATATACTAATACCTAACAGGATTTTTAATTTTTCTTTTCAATTCATTAAGGAGCCTCTATGCCCAATAAAAGTCTACCTATTTGTTATTATTTATTTATATATATATATATATATATATATATATATATATATATATATATATATATATATATATAATATATATATATATATTATATATATATATATATATATATATATATATATATATATATATATATATATATTTACATATATTATTCCTAAAATTTTTGTATAAACAACTTTTTGTATTTCTTTAAATTACACTTTTAAAAGCATGTCAAATTATATTAAAAAACCCTGTATGAGGTGGCAGGCATTTTTTTGCTGGAAACTCTTCAGAAAAATGTATGCAACAATAATCGAGATATGCTCCATCCTAAAAAGGTCTGGAACATTTCTTAAATTAACAAAATTTAAAAAATCTAAAGAAAACTTATTTTTTCTACTCTAATTTTCCATAACTATTGATCAGATTTCTTATAACAATAATTATTTATGCAAATAAAAAAAAAACATTTTTGTACTCCTAATTTATTTTACTAGTAAATATAAATAAAATGATAATTTCACATAAATCATGACCAAAAAGTTGATATTTGTTAAAGTTTTAGATTTGCCGTAAACGCCCTTTAACTTTTACACTTTGTATCGTGACAACCAACTTACCGACTGACAATTTTGACATATCAAAAAAACCCTTTAACCATATTTTCACTAAAATGTTCATAACGAAACAATTGCTCACGGCGCCAAATGTTACCATTTTTATTTTTAAAAAAGCATTTGATAGCTTAAGATCCCAAGTATATGTGAAAAAGTATCTTTTTTTCTTTTTTTTTTGTTCATTGCTGATTTGCAACACGAGAAATGCAATTTCTGATTTCTAAACAATTTTATCTTGTCGGAGGTTTAATTACAACACTTTCCTCTTACTCTAATTATTTTCTACAAGGTTATGAGCTATTGAAGTTAGAAAAAATGCATTTTCTTTAATTTTAAATTTTGTTTATTTAACAATTAACTGGACCTTTCTGTGGGGGAGCATATCACATGTTACTAACCAAAAACAGATACGGCTTGGTCTAAAAGTCATGTTCCAAAGTTAAGCTCTTTGGAACATGAATTTTACGTAATGTGTAACAGGTTTACAAAGCCTACACTCTTTATTTTATCTAAGTGTTCAGGTAAATAAGATAGAAAATATATTTCATCTTACATTATTATAAAACCTTTTTACCATAGAAAAAGTAAATAACATGCCAGTCAATTTCGCAACACCGTTTAAAAAATAATAAAAAATATCAAACTTTGTTTTCTGCATTTGCTGAAAATCAATTGCGAACACATTTTTACCTATAAATTTTTTACCTGTACAAAGTTAGTTTTAAGGAGAAAAAATGCAAGTTTTTTTAGTCTTTATATTTATTTTTTTTCTTTTTACTTCATTTTTTTAAGGTTTGTGAGTTTTGATTTTTATGAATGTCGTAACAGATGAAAATTAGTTGACAGATATTTCAATGTTGCCAAGTTTACCAATTTTTATAAACTTTTATTTTATAACTTTGTTTCTATAAGCGATTTTCTTACAAATGTTTAATAGTATATTGTTTTATATGGAGGAAAAGTGATACTTTTCCTCCATATAATGTGATACTACACAGTCGAGTAATGACAGATTTATTGACGTTTAAAGAAAAAGATTATTTATATCCTTAGAGACAGCGTTACCAAGTTTATTTTAAAGAGGACCAAGAATGTTTTACCGAAAATACAAGGTGCTCTATCAAAAAACAAAAATTGCTGTCAGACTGTCAATAACGGTAGATTTGGCATATTTAACTGAAAAACTGATTTTGTAAAGTAATTTTTTAATCTGTGGCGACCTTAGTATCTCTACTTAATGTTGTGCATTTCTATAAAAATATACAGGGTCTTTCGGTCGTAATGCTTTTAACTGCATCATATGTCGATTTTCTTTCAAATGCGTGAATGTACGTGAATCTTCTTCAGGACAATGGATATGTATATGTCGCACCTACTTGTAGTTATTTCGTAATATGTCCATTATACAATGTGTATAAATTATTCACAATTGGTAATTTTATGTCCAGTTCATGAAATGAATATGTAATTTTTCCACTTGGAGAAGCAGACTATATTACACCATCTGGAACACAAAAATCATCCAGTTCCTGTACTGTATATTTGGCATTTGTCCACTTGGTGAAACAATCAGTTGTCGGTGTTTTGAATGGCATAAACAATATATTGAACTACTAAAGCAAAAATATTTAATATCAAAGATAATTTTTATGCGCTTCTTGATCAACATTACACGGAAAAACTAACCACAACTAACCAAAAATGTTGGGTCATTGCATTGTATTACAGTAAATAGATAAATGCCAAATATACAGTACAGGAACTGGATGATTTTTGTGTCCAGATGCTGTAATACCGTCTCGTTTCACCAAGTGGAAAAATGGTATATCCATTTCATGAACTGGACAAAAATATTGTCCAGATGCTGAAATAAAATATTATTACATCTGGTTCCACTTCAGGAACTGGACATTTAGTTTATGAAATGGACAATCACGCCATGTAAGTGCGACAATATATTGTTTTTTTTTTTGATAACATTCTATTTAAATATAAATTTTAAATGAGTATGTTTTTAAAATATACAAGCAACTACCGTCTATATAAACAGTGTTGTCATAAATTAAAAAAAAACAAAGGATAAAATAATTTGTGAAAAATAAATCAACTCAAAATTTAGCGTTGATCTTTAATAACATATATATGTTTTTAGCAGTACCCCGGTATCCAATTATTTACGAAGAATGATGAATTAACAGTCCAGATTATTTGGCAACGCTTTCCATTTTAAAATTGGCAACCTCTCTATGTGACTTAGATATTTTTAGGTATGAATCACAGATAAATGACAATTTTTACATTACCTACATATCTGTGCTGTATCGACGCTCTAGACACGTCGACGAGGAACAGCTCTTCCGGTAATGTTGTTGGCGATTTTGTGTTCCCGTTAAGATAGGGCGTTTACACACTTATAACCGACCGTAGCATCAACACGAGCACATTAAGGTACGATTAATTTACATTTTTACAAGTTGGAGCATCGCAACTGTGATGATGACGTTGGTAAGTGTGAAATCGCCCTATGGACAAGGTAGCCGGATTTATAAGTAGCGACCCATACTATGTGACACAGAAAAAACCAGCCACGTACGTTATTATATATATATATATATATATATATATATATATATATATATATATATATATATAATATATATATATATATATATATATATATATATATATATATATATATATATATTAATGGAGTATGCGTCATAGTCCAAAACGTGGTTATCACATTTTCAGTATTATTGTGTTCTTTCTAGATCTGGCGATGTAATTACTACGTCCCTCTATTTTTATTTTTAAAATAAAACACTGATGGATGAATTACAATGGACCTCATGCACATAGTTGTTAATAATTGGCGAAAAATAACCCTTTATATTTAGACCACACTTTCGCCAAATATTTTTTACAGCATTTGAAATTCAAATAATGAACGCGCCAAAACATCTGTATTAAATATCAGGTGACGTCATAAAGCGCTATTCACACATGCGTGTTTTAACAGTTTGTTCTGTTTACTTTTGCGGTTATATTATCGTGTGAGATTTAAACTATTTAAGGAGAATGGTTTATTTATACAATATGTTCCTAAATGTAAAAGCACAAGGTATTATTTCTTAACCTTTTTTGCTTAAACGCCCCGCATTGCCACGGATGCATGTAAAGCAATGCTGGAGAAAAATTCAGCCACCATTAGTGCATCTACCTCTGGTAGGTTATTTAGACTGAGCTTTTAATAATCTTTTTTCACTCCATATACCTTACAAAAATTATTGCGTTATTGGAAAACAAAAACTCAAAAACAAATACTGATTTTCGCCATGCCGACATCGGCGACAAGCTTCGTGTCGTCACGATCTAGTCGTATGGGTCTGACGTCAGATCTTTCTTGTCTTGATAATTAGGTCGAAGCAAAATTTTTCCTGCAAAATAATTTTACCAGGTGGTTGTAAATAAGCAAAAAAACGGGTTTCACGTGATTTTGATTAAAAATAAATAATATGCAAGAAGTCTATATGGGACATAGTAATTATGTTGCCGAAATCTGAGGCTGTGTTTTGTTTTCAGTGTCACATAATTCATATTATTTTTTTTATTCAGTAATAAATATTTGAAAGAAAGTCCGTTAGTATAAAAACAACGAATAATCATTGATTTTTTGATTATTCTTAATTTTTGGCTGTGGTAATTTTTAGTTTTTTATTAATATCCTTATACTACGTTTCGAAAGATCCTGTATATACGGGTTCGGCTAAAAATGTGAACATTTACAAGACTTGTGTTTTTTATTTATTTGCCAGATCAGTTCAGTGATTGTTAATTTCACATTTTTAACCTTCTTTATTTTAAAAATATGTAGAAAAAGTGTTGATAAGTTTAGAAATAAAAGTGTATCGTTGGTCGGAGAATTTTTGACTTATTTTAAGCCTTCGATCTTGTCAGAGTTAGTTTCTTTTTATATATTTTGTGTATTTATTTTTAGACTTGTTAAAAAGGCTTATTGTTTTTAATAGATATGACAATGGGAGACTATATTGATAAACTGAAGAGTATTTTTAGCTATTAGACTATTATAACTATTATTAAAGAATAAATGAAAATAAATAATTGTTTATGTAATTTTTGTTTGGTTCACATATATTTACCCTAAATCTATTTATAGATAGGTCAGAGCTTTGTAAGAAAAAGATGAATTGCTACCTCTAAAAAATCTGTTCTTTACATGCAATAGGCTATTTGGTATTGGCATGGTGCGCAATGAAAACGACATCTGACGGCTGCGTAAAATCATGCTTGAAAGCCGTGGAAGAGGTGTAAGATAATTTATAAAATGTATTTATTTTTCGCAAATAAATATACATAAACCTTCTCAGCACTGTAAATGACTGTTGGATAACGTTACAAATGTAGAAAATAACTACTGGTCAAAACTCCTAGGTGAAAATCGGCGGAATTTTGGGAATGTTTATGCAATTTTGAGGTTATGAAGTGGGGCGTCATAACTTAAACACGATTTTTTCTTTTTAAAACTCGCAAATTAAATCAAAACCTTCAGGAAAATACAGAAACAAACGGTACACGGCAAGAAACGAGTAAGTTTTTTTCCTGTTACGTCAAATTCGAAGGTTGAACGGCTAAGCCCGAAAGTCATTCGGCTAAGCGGAAAATTTGAATTCAACACCTCTTGTCTGAATGCATTTATCCATTTTTTCTTTCTTTCCAACTAGCAGTTGGAAATGTATAAAGTTTGCAGTAACTATTTCTTCCAGTATTCTTATATTCAACTACACAACAACTATTATGCACCATTTTTAATATTTTTATCTAATTATTTACATATAAATTAAGCATGATTTAACGAAAATTTGACTACAGTGATCGCTACAATCGATTCAGCTGTCCCACCATACACTCTGCTTCCTGCCAATAAAAAGGAACTAGAACGTTAAAGAAGTTTTGTTTCATACGTTCAATTGATTCTACAATATGGAATTAATTTTAACTCAAATTTTATGCACTTTTTTACACATAAGTACAGTAACGGCCATTTAATCTTGGGCAATTATTTTTTTCTTTCGTAAAATAGGCTTATGCCACCTTTTACTGAATATAAATACCTGTTTAAAAACCTAATAAAAAACGGGTGTCCGTTGTCAGTGTCTAAAAATATTTTTTAAAATGCCAAACTTAACTTTGGACAAAAAGTATTAATTATTTATTATATTGAGCAGAGCGGTTGGCCAGAAAGGGATTTGGCAGATGAGCTTAACATCCCAAAGAATACTATTCATTTTGTTAAAAAAATGGCAGGAAACACACTTCTTTGAGAGAAGAGCTGGAAGTGGTCGCCCCAAACTATCGAATCAAGAACAAGGCAATAATTAAGTTAATGTTTTAAGAAACCAACCATTTAAATCTGTAGTTTCCCAGCATCGGTTAGAAGGGCACGGCGAAGAATAAGGCAAATATCCGAATTGTGCTGCCACCGGCAGCCTTAAAACCGTTTTTAAGAAATGCAAATAAAGAACAACGCATTGGATTTGCTCTACAATTTTACCCGGAACCTCCGATTTTTCGGGAAAATATATTCACCGATGAAAGAGTGTTTCAGTCGTGCTACAATGGTTTACTTAAGGTATACAGGCCTTGAGGAACACGATTTAATGAAAAATAAACCCCAAAGGACAGAAGTAGTGGGCGAGTTTCGGTAAATGTTTGGGGGTGGCTGAGTGCACAAGGACTTGGTGTGTTATTTTATCGAAGAAAGGTTCAATGCGGAGGTATATATAGATCTACTACAGAATATCATGCTTCCTTTTGTACTGGATCGATTTTCGGACAAAAATTTTATCTTTTAGCAAGATGAGTGTCCCGTTCATACGGCCCGGCAAGCAGCGAATCAGGGTTTTACCGTGGCCCGCACGTAGTCCGGATTTAAACGTTATGGAAAATGTTTGGGGCATATTAGTTTAAAAAATAAATAGGGAAAATGAGTTTAGGCCGCAAAATGTAAACGAACTTAAGGATAAAATTTTAGAGGCGTGAAATAGTTACGGGAAATCCGGACTTCGCCCGGGCTTTAGTCCATTCGATGCCTGGAAGGCTAAACTCTGTCTTAGAAAAAAAAACGGGGCTGCAATAAAATATTAAATTTGTTTGAAAGGATTTTTAAGTTTGTTTGAATTTATTAAATTGTTAATTAACATTTTTTAATTTGTTAGTTTTCATAAAATATAAATATTTTCTTTTACCTTTTGCTTTATTTATAGTAATTAAAAGTAAAACAAGGTAAAAAAGAGCGATTTACGAAAATTAGCAGAAAAGTCAAAATTTGACAATTTTTTTGCCCAAGATTTAATGGCTGTCACTGTACGTTGGAAGAAAAGTTTTTCAAAATTAAATTTTCTATAAAATGTCACATATATTAACAAAAAAATATATATTTTTTTTTTATTTTTTTGTTAAACATATTTAAGAAACGAAGCGAAAAACAAAAAATGCAATTTTTTATTTTTCAAATTTTGACACAACTTTTTCACGTGAACTTGGGTATAGGTATTGCTTTGGAGAAAAAAAGCCGTTATCGTGTTTTAAAACAGTTTTTGGTAAAAGTCTTTAGGATTTGTAGTAAGCAAGATATAATTTTTTAAAATATACTCTTTTGTAATTAGTCAACTTTTCTTGTAATAGTTGGCCTTTAGTACTTCTTTATATTGTGTTGTATTTAGGCTAATGATGACCATCTCTATGGCACAAACATGTCCTTTTCTCTCTCTCCCTCTAGAGGTCTATGACTTGTTAATAAAACAACTTATGTGGTAAAAGACAGTATTTTATTTTATTCTATGCAACACCACAAAATATGCACTACTTCCTATATTTTAAAATGTCATCTCTCTATTAATATTAATTTATATACTTTACCCAGGCACCGTTTTAAAAGTCGTAAAATAGGCTTTCTTTTTCATGCTATATCCACAGGAAAAAAGGTTACAGTACAAAGTCTAAAGAAAAACAATAAAACTTGAGAGTACCCAACTTTAAAAAATCATATCTTGGTTACTAACAAATCCTTAAAACGTTTACCAAAAACTGTTTAAAAAAATTGATAACAGCTTCTTTTTCTGTGAAGCAAGACCTATACAAAATTCACGTAGAAAAAAGTTGCGGGTAAAAACTTAAAAAAAAATCATTTTTTTTTTTAATTTAAATTGAAATTAAAAAACTGAAAAATAGAAAAGGCAGAAGCATCAGAACCACCAATTCACATGAGGAGAATGTATTTAAGTCTTAATTATGCCGCTTCCATACTATCTCAGCCTAACATTCCCGTCAAACATCACGTCATCGCGTCCAAATTTCGAACAATTTACCAAAGAACAAAAAGAATACCAGTCCCATTCTATGAAAGGCTAAATCGATACATTGACCACCTTGATATCAAACTTCCAAAAATAATGCCGAATCAAACCCTAAACATTCCACCATGGAGCATACAAATCCCGGAATGCAATACATCCCTAACCATATTTTCCAAGTCTGAAACATCTTCAGAAATAATCGTGGGCAATTTTAAGAAGCTCTTATCAACAAGCTATGAAAAAATTCCTATAATCTACACAGACGCGTCTAAATCAAAGATGGTGTTGGCGCTGCAGTAGTTACTCCAACTAAACATTTTACCTTAAATTGACGATTGGTACTCAAAAACTTTTAGGAGAATTATATGAATCAACAAGCACTAGAGTATATCAAGGCAAGACATAATGAAATATACTATAGCTACTGATTCACTAGCCAATAGCGGTAAAAACTTAATCAACTGAAAATTTATATAAATTGCACGACTGGTATCAAAAACCGGGAAATTATAAATCCAAAACACTAGAGTATATAAAAAGGCAAGACAAATAAAATATATAGCTCTGATTACACCCAATACAGGGACTTCAGCAACTATATCCCAGACACACACTTCTACAAAAAATAAAAGAGACTCTACACAACCTTCAGAGTCACCAAAAATGTGTTAACTTTATATGGATACCATCACATAGGTATTAAGGGAAATGAAAAAGCAGATACAGCAGCTAAAGAAGCTATTTTTCAGCAAAAATTTAAGCAACAATGTGTCAGTACCAAGTAATGTGCTAAAATTTTTTCAAATTTAAAATACAGAACGTGTGGTAGGATCATTGGTCAAATAGCATACTAAGTTAAATGAAATTAAACCCTACGTCAAACCTTGGAATAACAACCACCTCAACCGAAAATATCAAGTAATACTTTTCAAGATTACGAATAGGACATACGAAATTTATCCACGAATATCTCCTTAAGAAAATTGATCCACCAGTTTGTGGAAATCCAACTAACCGTAAGCACATATTTGAGGAATGTCGGAATTAGCACAACTGCGAAACAAACATAACCTAAACTATGGGGTCGCAGAATCTTTAGGTGAAAATGCTAACATTGCGAATATAAGAAGATTTCTAAATTTAATTAATTATGTTTAAATAATAAGTATTAAGTTATTGAACTATTTAGGAATTATTAAGTATTGTTAACAAATCATTGTACCTACTGCTAGAGGCCTCTAATAACCTTTGTAGTTGATGGGGCCATAAACAATAAATTAAAAAAAAATAGAAAATTCACCCATATCTCAAAAACGCACCCATTAAAACGGTAGGACTCTACAGTTTTCCATATTTTAGGATCAATTACAAACGTATGACAGAATAAAACTTTTTTTACATAGCCATAGATTTTCGAAGTATGTTTGTCTCCTTGAATCTACTAGTTTTGCTATCATTGGTATTGAGCAAATCGCTGAAAGTCTTTAGAAAAGTGACGGGATCTGCACATAATGCAAAAATAAGAGTGATACTTAACCCTTTAATTAAGGGAACGTATAGCTTCTAGAACAATTAATTTTGCTTTTTTGCACAAGTCTATGACCAGAAAAAATGTTGGGCACTTATGCGTTGCATTTTATTAATGCCAATTGAAATTATAGGTGTTTGAAAAGCAGGCTAAAAACTTTTTCTGCAGTCACCCTTCATCAGGAAATTCTAAAAAAACAATAATAGTAAAATTCTCGCAATTATATTGATATTTTTATTGTTTTGTTTTAACACCTAACTATATAACATAAAATGTTAACTCTAAAAGGAACATTACTATTACAAATTAAATCATGTTTTTTTATATTTTGTAATTCGATACTGAGAAATATACCAAAATTGTCATGATCTGTGGAAGTTATAGAAATTACTAAAAAATTTAAACGATAAAATATGTAGTAGTTCAATCAAACCGCAATAGAATTTTACATAAAAAAACCACGACCATTAGAAATCATACCTTTTTAAATAATCTGATTGTATAAATCTCATGTTGGATATTCATTTGTTTTTTAAACATTTTTAAATCGACCTGAAATAACTCTAATTTTTGTTTTGTAAGGAGAACAGCATATTTTTGATATTTTAGTAAAAAATGATATTCCAAATACAATGACAAACACACCAACTTCAAGAAGTCTGATTAACTTGAAAATTTGCACAGGAGTCAAGCGCCGATGACAATCTCATAACTTCATGCTAATGTCCTGACTGGGATCATCAGGATAAAAAAATATATTCTTTGTAAAAATGGCAATCCTTGCGCATTCGCCATACAAGACCAAAATAGTACCAAACATTTCCTATAATAATTATTTAAAAAAAGGGTTTTCCATGATCTTCATGTTGGGTTATCTATGGGGTTTTTCTTTTCCATACGGAATGTTCCGTTGGCCATAAAAGATTTATTTGACAAATATAAGATATACTTAAAATCGAGGCTCTTGATTAAGATTACTTGTGATGTTCTTTTGGGACTAAAAAAATAAGAAAATGAATTATAGTTAAAAAAACACTTTTATAGCAAACCGAACTAAAAAGTAGAAAATATTTTTTAAGTTAAAGAGTTTATGTTAGTGATATAAAGTTCAATAATCAATTATGACCAATTAATTTGGAATGAGATTAAGAGAAAAATTAAGTTATTGACAAAATAATTTAATTATAGTTTATAGTAAAAAAGCGTGGGCTGCGAGTTTTCATAATAAAATAATTGTAACATTTAATATCAAGCACCAGAGCCGTATCCAGGTATGGCCGCGCCCTTGGCGGGGCTTAACATTTGCGCCCCCCCACACACCGGGGTATTTGGGGAATATGGAATATCCACAACGGAAACTGGGATTCCGGGTGTTATTTTCCGGAAATTTTACAAAGTTTTTTGAACCGAGAATTTTTTTTCTTTAAAATACCTATTTTGTGGTGGAATTTGTGTCAAATTCTATATTTTCTTTATAAAAAAATATTAGCCTACTATTTGAAAAAGACATGATTTACATAAAACAACGTATCTGACGAAAAGAAGTGGAATGTAAATTAACTATACATCCTTATTTGCGGATGATTAAACTTTAAATAAATTTTCTTAACAATAAAATCGTGATTACAAAAATATTGTGCATTGTGTTACTAAAACGTAACATTTATACTTTAATAAATTAAATAATATGCAACAAAAAACACTAGTGCTGTCCCCCATTTATTAAATACCAATTTATCCGCAGCTTAAATATTAAAAAGAAATCAAGAGTTACATTCTCGCTGTAGGTATCAGGATAAATTGATATTTTATTAATAATTCATACATTTTTGTCTTAATACATTAAAAATAAATAAATTAAGTAGTTTCTAAGTTGAAAATTTGTTATAAAATTGCTCTGTTTAATTTTATTTTTTTGATTAATTTTGCCAATATAATAATATGACTACGGTACTGACAACTGATAAAAAAAAATCATAGCCGATTTCGCGCCCTCTCAGGTAGCACCGCCTAAATACGGCCCTGTTAAGCATCCTACGCTTTTTTACTATAATTGAATTATTTTGTTAATAACTTAATTTTTATTTTAATCTTATTCTAAATTCATTTGTCATAATTGATTATTGGACTTATATCACTTTAACACAAACTCTTTATACATATAAAAATATTTTTACTTTTTAGTCCGGTTTCTATAAAAGCGTATTTTTTGTAGTTTTTTTAACTATAATTTATTTAATATAAAAAAATATTTTATTAAAACGCTTGGAGCCACTTACAAAATTAAAATTACTTTTAAGGGTCAGTTCTTTAGACTAAAAAATATATATTTAAACAAAAATGTGTGTATTCAGAATATCATTTTCTACCAAAATAAGGACAAAATATGGGGTGTTACATTTAAAAATCGCTAGCTAAGGTACTTTAACATAAATGAATACATCACCATTTACAGTTTGAATTTGTGCTTAAACTGTTTTTACAGTTTTAAAAATTTCTTGCATTAAATATGGTTTTTAAAAATTGTTGAAATTTTTCTTTTGTACAAGAAGAATACGACAGTCACTACTGTTCTTGCAGCAACCGGCTATTTTGGTGATTATTTTTATACTTTTTACCGTACCAAACTTAAAATATTTTGACACTATACAATTAACTTAACGTTGAAGATCGTCAATCATTGGTTAAAATGTATTTATAAATAATAAGTCAAAAATCATTTGTTTATTTACAAAATTCAGTAATTGGTAACCTTTATTGACAAAAAAACTGCAGCAATAAATTTCAAATTGCAAAAATTTCCAATAAAAATTGCTGCAAGAAAAATTTTTGGTTAAACAACTTTACTTGACATTTTTCTTTCTTTGGAAAGTTCTTGTTCCCGCCAGAAAAGTTTTTATACAATGAGACCGCTTTGGTCCTGGTTCCGGGGTATAGTGACTAAGTGTACTCAACCTTATTGACTCCTATGAACTAGCTGATCGTCTGGAAAAAAAGAAAAACTCCACAAAAAAATCTGTACGCTTATCTACGATTTGATGGCAAGTCTACCATGGTTATTAAAATAAACTTAAATAAAAAAAATAAAATTTATATTTAAATTGTAAGAATTTTGATACAGAAATTCTGAAAGCTTTTAGTAATAGTGAACGTTTTGTTATAAATGACATATTAGTTTTGTTTTGACTGGTATATCTATTATTTTCAAAGAGGAAAGAGGATGGTGTGTTAATCGATTTTAAGTTTTCCTAAAATTACTTTAGCTTCAAGCAAAGGTTACCACGAATAATTTAAATTCACAGATGTTGTTACAAAATTATCTTTATTTAATAATATATATGCAATTTCTTTAATTTAGCGTTTTTTGAGCAAGTTTCCTTTCCTAAAATACAAAAAGGGCTTAAGTTTATTATGTGGTTATTATCAAATGCGTGTTGGCAGATTTTGGGTTTATCGAATCCTATGTTTTTAAAATATGTTTGATCTTCTTTAATGCATTTAGCTAATGGTATGGAAGTTTCACCTATATAAAAAATTTTACATTCACAAGAGATCTTATAAATGACATTTTTTGTGCTTTCGTTTATATTGTATGGTTTTGTTTTTGTTACTTAAGATTCCAGATCACACTAAGTCGCTATACCCCCGGAACAGTACCGAAGCGGTCCATTATATGAATATTATTCTGGGGAGTATACCCAACAAAAACTTTGCAAAACATGACTCCGCCACAACAATATAGAGCATACTTTTATTGCATGAAATTTTATTCAAAATTTCTACAATTTAAAATTTATTGCTACAATTTCTTTTAATAGTAAGGTTTACCAACTTACTGAAATTTGTAAACAACTTAATTATTAACAATTAATAACAGCACAAAAAATGCTCTAGTTGTTTATAAATCTATTTGAATTAACGGTTTGACTCTGTTAAGTTAATCGTATACTGTCAAAATATTAAAAGTGGGTGTGTGCATATATAAAAATGGCAGCAAAAGAAATATTATGTAAGAAATCTTTCACCAAAAGGCGATAATATCAATAGTTCCAAATCTTGCCGACAGGGGCGCTAATAATCGTTCTACTGAATAGTAATCATTGATGGGTGTCGCCTATCGGCGCTATTATCAATCTTAATTAATAAATATACCTTTTTCGTTATTCTTAAACTATAAACCTAATTAGCTTAATAGCATAACTTAAACTTGCTACTTATCTGTTTTAGTAAAATTATCACCTTTAACAATCTGACAATAAACCAAACAGCTCAACAAATTAAAATAGTCGCTGTTGCGCTGGGTGGAAAGTCCGTTTTTAAAACAGGTAACGTGTGAAGATGTCACATTTGTCAGACTGTTTATTACGTTTTACTAAAATCAAACATGTTTCCTTCTTGACTACCAAAATTAAACATTTTATGTTTCTCCTCTTTATTTCCTCCATACACGACTCTTCGTTTTATTACAAGTTCGTCTTGGCTCAGTCTTCTTTTGATTTTGGCTGGTGATTGAGACACCTAAATAATACCAAACAGTAGTTATCTCTTATTTATTATAAACCTATCTTAGATAACAGTTCTTTTACACATTCGTGTGTTAAATAAAGTTTTCATATGATTTTTGCTAAGAAACTGTCTAACAGAAAAATCCTCCCTATAAAAAAATCGTGTGGGTTTGTAATATTTGGACTTATACTAATATACAACTAACCCTCAAATGTTTTTATTAGCCCCCCGATTTCTTGGAAGGGTCTAGTGGGGGTAATAAATGGGCGACCCATTATTATGGACAGGTAGGTGGATCTATGCTTGAAATATCCCTTTAGTCTTATTTTTAATCATTTAGTAAACATCTTTTGATTTTTTGATTAGATAGATCTACGTGTAAAAAAAAATGTCGACGCGAATTTGTGTTAATAAAGCTGATAAATTCTGTTATATTTGTGGCGAAGTTACCGCGAAGGCGTACCAAAAACCGATATCTTCACTAGTAAAAAAAGGTTATGAACTGTACTTTGGATGTAAAGTTGGCGATCAAGATAAGTCCTGGGCCCCAAAAGTGTGTTGCAGTTCGTGTTCGGGGGAAAATTGACGGGATGGCTAAAAGGTACGCATAAATCTATGCCATTTGCAGTTCCCCAAGGTTTGGAGGGGGAAACCCGTAATCACGGGAGATGATTGTTATTTTTGCATGACGAATATCAAAGGAATTACTAGCAAAAAAAAGCGTAGCATTCAGTATCCCAATGTTCCGTCTGCAATGCGACCAGTACCCCATGACAATTCATTACCCATTCCCCAATCACCTGAGAGTTACACGCTTGATTCGGGGAACAGACTCTCGAAGTACTTCGCCAAAAACCCGGGCCAAGCTACATCCCCCGTTCCATTGATTTGCCCGATACACCTCATTTAATCACTCAAGGTGAATTGAATGACCTTGTTCGTGACTTGGACCTCCCGAAAACAAAAAAGGAACTTCTCGGACCCCCCCGCGCCCCTGGAACCCCTTTGGGGAAAAAAGGGTTAAAAAGGGTCCATCTACAGAAAAAGGGAATCTACTCTCACAAATTTTTTTTTAGCGGACGGTGATTTAGTATTTTGCCCATATTCCTGGCCTAATGGTCGAACTTGAACTTACCATATACGCCCGATAAATGGAGACTATTCATAGATTCGTCTAAAACAAGTCTAAAAGCTGTTTTACTTTATAATGGAAATGAACATCCATCCGTTCCTATAGCTCATTCGGTAAATATGAAAGAAACATATGACAATCTGAAGATGATACTCAGATGTATAAAGTACGAAGATCACAAATGGAATATATGTGCAGATTTGAAAGTGGTAGGGTTTTTGACAGGACGGGTTGGGGTACAAAAAAAAACTGCTGCTTTTTGGGGAGTGGGACAGCCGTGCAAGAGACAAACATTATAAAATAAAGGTTTGGCCTCCACGTAAAAAAAAAAGAAGTTGGAGTTAAAAATTTGACCCGAGAACCGTTAGTTCAGAAAAAAAAAAAATATTTCCCTTTCCATTTACATAAAGTTAGGATTGATAAAAAATTTTTAAAAAAAGCACTGGAT
Source organism: Listronotus oregonensis (assembly GCA_019359885.1). Taxonomy (NCBI): domain Eukaryota; kingdom Metazoa; phylum Arthropoda; class Insecta; order Coleoptera; family Curculionidae; genus Listronotus; species Listronotus oregonensis. Next base: position 34,790 of record JAHBCN010004914.1, on the reverse strand, counting down.
AAAAACGGAAATGCTTTCAACTATTTAAAAAAAAATTTCCACGTAAAAGGGAAGCCAAAATTAAAAAGAAGGAATTTTTTTTGGTCCCCAAATTGGGGCAACTTTTTAAAGATGCCAACTTCAGGGGGCATTTTAAGTGACCATGAAAGACGGGCTGGAATGCATTTAAAAGTTTTTGGGAAAAAATTTTTTTAAACACCAAGTCAAAAAAAATTTTGGGAACTCGGGAAGAACTGCTCACGGCCTATCATATTTTAAAATGCAACATGTCCCTAAAACTTCACTTTCTCCATTCCCATTTGGATTTTTTTTCCCAAAAAAACTAGGAGCTATATCGGACGAGCAGGGGGGGAAAGTTTTTTCACCAAGACATCGCATCGATAGAGAAAAGATATACTGGAAAGTGGAGCCCGAATATGTTAGCCGACTATTGCTGGACCCTAATACGAGACACATCCAGTGTTTCTTATAAAAGGAAGAGTTCAAGGAAATGAATATTAAAATAAATGTTTATACTGAACATAAATGAAAATTGAAGGCTGATATCGAGTGCACCTTAGCCAGATCTGGATTCAGCAGGCCAAATATATAGTAATCCAGCCACAATCATTCCAGAGGCAAAAAAAAGTTTTTAGAATGTTGGTCAGTGTAATAGAAAAATATTAAATGAAAGCTTTAGGACTATCACTAGACCCTGTAAGCAATATCTTGTCTAAAGTTTTGGGTTTGTGCACAATGGGTGGCGCATTAGGAAAATAGAACTAAAATACAGTCGAATACGACTTTCTCAGCAACTTTTGGAACCTTAAGAAAGAATAAAAAGGTTTTTGTAAATAATTTTTTTCTTATGGATGAGACTTACCTCTATCACCATGGGATGTAGAAATCGGTCAAAAAGGTGTGCCTCATTTTTTTGGAATGCAAAATGAATTTTGTCTGAGGATTCTCTCCAAAGGAAAGCAATAAAAACATGACCAGTTAAACCAGTTAGATTTAAAAATAAAAAAAAAAGTTTACAAATCATTTTTTATCAAGACAACATTATCACTCAGACATCTTAAAAATCAATTTTAATAATCAGTGAATTAAAGTAAGAAATGAACATATTTAGCTTCTTCTGACTTTAGGCTGTTCTCACAATTCAAAACATTGATGCGTGTGAAAGGATTTTCATCGAACGAAGAGCTAGGAGCAGTCAAAGAAGCGTATTTATAGAGTCTCTCAGATTCTTACTTTAGGGATAAAGTACAAAAATTAGAAGACTATTGAAATACCTATATTAAACCTTAGGGAGATGGGGAGATAGAGATTATATTAAATTAATAAAATTTATATTATACCATAAACTTAGGTTTTTCTCATCGAACAACAAAACCTATTGAACAATAGTAAGAAGAAAAATCACTTTATTAATCGGTGCTATAAAAAAGAATTTATTTTAAAGTTATTATTTAACAATAAAATTATAATTTATTATTTAATAATTTTATTATTAATAGCCAAAACAGCGGAAGTTAAATAAACTTAAAATTCAATTATTTTATTTTATACGATTTTCATGCTGTTTACTGTTTAAATAAAGGCAAATATATGTATAAAATATGTAAACCAATGTATAAATAAAATGGTTTATCAATATTTGTAACATTATTTAACAAGTTAATTTTACGCATGAGTACACAACTCGTTGTTTACATATTGACTAAATAATTTAAAACTTTACAATAATTTTCTGCAATGGTTTTCAGTCACTAAATTATATTTCAAAATAATTTAGATTCTTGAACCAAATATTGACTGAAGTATTTTTAATATTGACGATTAGTTTCTCCAAAAAGCATAACAAGTAAGCCTTTACGATAATGATAAGGTTTTAATGTTCAATTTCCACTTTTAAACTCTATAGAACCTGGATAAGTACCCCCAATTTTTACGAGTACACATTTTTTTTCAAAATGATATTTTGTGTACGAGGAAAAATTTCCGGTTATTTATTAAAGATTGTGAAATATTTTGTAGGAACATTTTATACCTAAATAATAGTATCAAATTATGTATCAGTTATGAAATATACGAACAAAAAGTTGAATTAAATTGAATTATTTGTTTCTGGCTTTGATACTTGTCAATTCGCCTTCCCTCCCATTACCAGGCAGAGCTTTTCAGCGCCTCGTTGATAGGAAACCTGAATGTTGGGCTTGAAGCCTCCAAAAATTCGGAATTTTTACAAAATTAAACTTTTTAAATGTTTTTATATCAAAGAAAGGCAGAATTACCGGTGATCAAACCAAGGACTGCTACTGGTATTGCGTACAAGCAGGTTGCTGTCAGTCTGACGTCCCACGCGGCGCGTAACCAATCCTCCGCCAATAGAATGACAACCTCGTACTTGACACAAAACGTAAAAATGTCAGAAATCTAGGCCTTAACCGCTCACAGCGCTTAGCATTAATTGGTCGTGAGTCTTTCCTTGATTCCCGATGGTTAAAATCACTTGATACGACACCGCCAATCGCCCTTCCCGGAAAAAACTATGAAGCTTTTTATTGCGTGCCTTCAGTGGTCGGAGGTCAAACAGAAACTGGAACCAAGAGCTGGACAGAAAAAATGTCACTTACAATAATGTTATTTAGAGACACGAAAAAAAAGGTTAGTTGGCCACGAAGTTTAACTGGTATGTTAAAAATTAAACCACACGAAATTCATAAATATAAAATCCTATTTTTCTTTTAAAGCAAAACCTAAAGTCTATTCCATGTGTTATTATTTTTAAATAAATATTTCCACTTATTAATATCGCTTTGGGTACCCAAAGCCCTGAAGTGCTAAGCGAATATTGCCACTCCACATTTACATACAGGGAGAAGTAAAGGCGGTGACCTATAGATTCTCAAACGAGGTTAAAGTCCAATTATAGGACATAAAAAAGGATCTCAAGATGGGAAATAAAGGGGGACCAAGAGGCCAGCCTATTGTTTGATGCCTTCGGACAGGTCAACCCTCGTTTTGGTCTTCAACAGACACTTTCGGATTTTCATACCAGACATGGAGGACTGGAAAGAAGGCCCTTCAATCAAAGCCGATCATATCTGGTATACAGATGGCTTTAAGACCAACAAGGAAGTAGGAGCTGGCATCTATGGAGACAAGCATAGAGAACCTTAAGTCTTGGTCAGCACGCCACGGTTTTCCAAGCGAAAATCGCAGCAATAATGCTGAATAAAGAAAAAGGGAGTAAAGGAAAAAACATCGTCATTTACTCAGACAGCCAAGCGGTCCTGAAGGCCATCAGTTCTTTAAAAGTTAATTCAAAACTAGTGGGGGACTGTATACAGGACCTGGATAAGGTCGGCTTGGCAAACAAACTTACGGTAGCCTGGGTACCAGGCCACGAGTTCCACCAGGTAACGAAGAGGCCGACGACCTAGCCAAAAGAGGAGCCCTGGAAATGATAGGCCCTGAGCCATTTTGTGGAATCTCGGCAGGCCTCCTTAAAGCATCTATTAAGAGCTGGGTAGATAATGAGTTTCAAAGCTGGTGGTTACAAACACCAGGACAACGACAGGCAAAGCAGTTCATTAGGACCTGCTTCGCCAAGTTTAACTCGGCCCTACTGAGCCTACAGTCGTAAAGTCGTAAGGATAACGGTAGTTCAACTAACAGGACATTGCAAAATCAACAAGCACCTGGAAAGAATAGGCCTGGTGGAGGTCAGCCTGTGTAGTTCTGCCAAGAGGCTGAAGAAACAGCCGTACATGTGTGGTGCCACTGTGAAGCACTATGTAGGCTTAGATTTACTAGGCTCGGTGAGGAAAAGCCAAAAACCGCAAGATATATGGAATGGCCAGTGTCAAGACTCTGGAGTTTAGTTCAGAAGATCGGGCCTGACAATAAGGTACTCTAAAGAACGATAGGAAAAACCACAATAAATCTGGCAAGGTTGCGGTAGTGGAGGTCATTTTTGCCATCTCCGCTCAAATAATCTAATCTAATCTAAGGATAAAAATTTGCGAAAATATTTTGTGTTTTCATCGTAACCAAACAGAGAAAACGAGTCTTTATTGACCTAAAAATAAAAGTGCAAAACATTCAACAAAATTTTGATTTTGTGTTTAATCTTTGTTCTAAAATCTAAGAGTAAGTCTTTTAACAAATCAAAAAAAAAATAAAATTACAAAATTATTTAACCAAAATAACCTTAGTTTTAAAATTCATGTAAAAAATCATGCCGTGCCTTAGGTTTATAAATTAAAAAAATATATACCCAAAAAACATAAGTGAATTTAGTTTTATGTCTAGCAATATAGAAAATATTGTTTTTTCGTAAATTTTTTAATATTATTATATCATAAGACACACAAAATAACGTTTTTTTTGTGGTATAGTAATTGGCTATAAAAAAGTGACATTATTCTTTTTGTATTATTAACGTTATGACAAACCAGATATTTTTATATGGTAACTGGTTGCATTAAAAATATTTTTTTTAACTCTTGAACACTTTTTATTGTATGTTCCGTTCCAGAAAACAAATATAGTGAATTTCCTGCGATTATAGTAATAACAAAATAATAAATATTGGAATGAAATTAAATTAAAAAGTACTTAGGCAACTACCAAATTAAAAAAATGTCACACTAACTTCGGAGAGACTATGATATATGCGTATTGGTAGTCCCCTCCTTTAACTTTGCCGTTGTCGCTGTAATAGAAAATCGGGCCACTTCAATGAATTGGAAAAGAAAATTATGCATCAGTAAAATGGCCACCACATTTTCCAGAATTACGTACGTGTGACTTTTGTGGAGCCCAGTTAAAAAAGAAGTTCAAAAGAAAAGATATAAAAAGATCAAAAGAAATATTGAACACTCATTTTTTTCTAGCCGATCACTAGTCTCTAACTACTTATATCTCTATTCTACATTCATGTTACTTGTTCAACATTTTGAAAATTAAGTTGTTGATGAAGCATTAAGTGGGATATGTGGTTATTCCACCTAATGGCATAAAATATTTTGATGGCACCAGTGGAAAATATTATTCAAAAACTTATAAAAGTGACGTAGTTTTAAAATTACTTTCGCATATTTTCTTAACTAATACCAAATAAGAAATTTTGTTTTGATTTACTTTCTTAGATACGTCTGTTGAGTTTCGTAATGTGCAGAGTGAAATAAATGTTAAGTTATTATTTATTTATAACTATTCTTTATTTACCTTATTTCTTCATCTATAACTGGTGTTATTGATCCCGACCTTGTTCCATACTGACTGTAATATGGATCTTCATACCTGGATCCTCTCTCTGGCGATGACATATAACCATCTAAATTAAAAAAAAATTGCAGCTATTTTTAAAAACCAAAAATACGCGAGCGCAGATAGAAAAATTGCAGCAAGAGAATTTTTTCGCAAAAAATCTTTTAAACTTTAACAACAACAAAAAAATTTTAATTAAAACAAAAAAAATGTTTTTGTTTTAATTAAAATTTTCATGTTTAATTACAATGCGTGGAAGGGCCACAACAATTTTTATTTTTATTTTCATTACAAATATCGACTTATATCTCGGAATTTTAACTTAGATCTCGGCATTTCTAGGAATTCCGACCTAGATCTCCGAATTCCGACTTAGATCTCTAAATAGAAATTTCGAGATATAAGTCGGAATTACAAGATCTAAGTCAAAATTCTAAGATTTAAGTCAAAATTCCAAGATATAATTCGGCATATTTACTAAAAATTCAAATAAAAATTGATGTGACCCTTCTACGGTTTCGAATTTAATATAACAACAAAAAAAATACAATTTTATATGATGCCAGACGTATTAGTCTTGACGAATCGGCGCATGAGTACCAAAAACTATTCCACCTCAATTTTTTATAAGATCCTCTTTAAATTGCCCTACTGATAATATTAATTCATGTTGCCAGGGGGCCACCTGGTGCCATATTGTTTAAACCGAAATTGTTTAAACAATTATAAGGATTTGATATTTCCCAACCGGATAATGTTTTTAAATTTTCTATTGAAATACAAATAAAAAAGGTGCAATGACTTTTTGCGATAAAGTTAATATTTTTGGAGATGTGAATTTTTAAATTTGAAAAATCTCAAATTTGGGTACTTTTGACCCATCCAAAATATATTAAAAAAAGGATAAAACATTAAATATATTTTTTTATTCTTTATACAATGGTTAATAATATCCTAAATTGAGATTTAAAAAATGTTTTATTGTTTATATCTCTTTTATTACTAATACTAATTGAATTATCTACAATTAGTTTGTATAAGTTTTTTTTTCTGAAATCAATTTCACAAAAGTTATTAAAGCTTGTGAGCGCGCTTAATATACAATTAAAAACAGATATAAAGTATAATAAATTTTTAAATCTTAATTTAGGATATTAGTGACTATTGTATAAGGAATAAAAAAAATATAATTTTTATATTTTATTCTTTTCTTTTTAAAATATTTTTCATGGGTCAAAAGTACCCAAATTTAAGATTTTTCGAACTTTTAAAAATTCATATCTCCAAAAATATTAACCTTATCGAAAAAGTCATAGGACCTTTTTTATTTTTATTCTAATAAAGAATATAAAAAAATTGTTCAGTAGGGAAATAACAATTCTTTTCGATTGTTTTAACAATATGGCACCAGGTGGCCCCCTGGCAACATGCACTTATATTATTAGTAGGGCAATTTAAAGAGGATTATATAAAAAAAATTGAAGTGGAATAGTTTTCGGTAAAGTCCGATTTAAAGTTGAAAAGGCCAGCAGCGTCATCAGCATGCGTTATTCTCTCTCACATTAAAATTATTCCCGTTCTCGTCGCTCTGTTCCAAATTTAACAACGTATGGGGTGAAGCGTAGAGAGAGAAAGGCTTAATCGCGGACTCTTTAGTATGACGTTCCTGGCCTTTTTCTCTTTAAATCGGACTCTACCCATGCGCCGATTTGCCCTAGACTATATATACTTAAAATATATATATATATATATATATATATATATATATATATATATATATATATATATATATATATATATATATATATATATATATATATATATATATAGATATATATATATATATATATATATATATATATATATATATATATATATATATATATATATATATATATATATATATATATATATATATATATATATATATATATATATATATATATATATATATATATTTATATATATATATATTACTTAAACCATCTTAAAACAAACTACTCTACTCTACAATTCTATTCTACATTTGGTTGGGGATAGCTAATGAATGATAATGGATAAAATGTTAATGTGTGTAAAAAACAACATGACAATCACAACCGTATATAATGGTGCTTATAAAAAATACCAGAAATGCGGTGAAAAAATCTACTATTCAAAAACAATATTAATAATGCACTCAACTGTAGCCCCCCTATGTATTTTTTCATTTGATCAAAATATTATATTATTTATTTGTTGTTTAATTAATAAATTGTTGTTTAATTGGAAGGGATAATGGGTAATTTGTGTGTTTCAAAGGAAGAATGAAAAAACCAAAACGAGTTTTGTTAAGCAAACTTTATTTTCTAGCAAATTTTTGTTATTTTATTCATGTTTTTAACCCAATATATGTATATATTTTTTAAATTTTATCCAAAAACAAAAGCACTGTGGTTAGTTAAGGATAACAATGTAGTAACTTTGACACTGGAGTGATATGTTACCATTTTTGTGTAAACCTGAAAGTTCGATAAATTAAATGATTCTAAAGTGTGGGTGGGTTACTTAAAATAAATTCTCGAATTACAAGAAGTTGGGTCTCTTTAATTTTCATCTAAATCATCTAAACATGGCAGGGTTATCCAACATAAAAAATATTTGTGGTTTTCTTTATATTTTAAAAGATGTAAAATAGCCCCGTGTATTTTTTTCCGTAGAACTATAAAGAAAACTTAAAAAAGTGGTTTGAATTAAAATAAAAAAAAATACGACATAAAAATAACATTTTCTGGATGGAACACCCTTATTTACTGGCTTGTTTTGAAAGCGTTCCCATTTTTTAATTTTACTAAAGGGTTTAAGCAATATTATTTTTTATAAGAACTTTTACAATTTTAATTAGAATGAAAAAGGTACTAATTTTTAACTTATTGAGCCCATCGCCGATTTTATTTAAAATTCGTATAGGTGGTTTTTTTAGGGCGTTGATCACGAATGTGAAGTTATTTTTTCTCAGAACCTCCAAAAATTTAAAAATTATGCTACTTTTTTTTGACCTAATCTCAAAACAGCACAAAATTCCTAAAATTTAAACCCTTTTTTTAAGGGGATTTTCCTTTCAATTGGGGGCCAAAAGGAGGGTTTTTTTCATCAACTAAAAAATTTTAAAAAAATTTTTTGTTTTTCCCCTTTTTAAAAAATTAAAAATTTTAAAATTTTGGGGCTTAAATTGGGAAAAGAAAAAAAGCGATTTTTTTTTTATTTTCAAGGGGGTTTTTTAAAGGAAATAAACGTTTTTGGGGAACTAATTTTAAAAAAATTTAAAAAATTTAAACCCCTTTTAGTAATTGGGTTACCTTTTAAATTTAATTACTTTTTCCAAAATAATTTTTTTGGAATTAATTTAAAAGGGAAAAGTAATTGTAATTTTGGGGAATTATTTTTACGAATCCCAAGTAATTCAATTAATTGAAATAATTTGTTTTTATAAATAATTAATTTTCTACAAAAAAAAAATTACATTTTTTATGGAAAAACTGGGGGAAATTTTGCCACTAGAAAGAATCTTGAAACTTGGGGGCCCTTTTGGGGAAGCCGTTTGCGCCGATTTAGTTTTTTCGATTAATGTTACCGCCACCGTTTTTATTTTTTTTTTGTAAAAAAATTTTTATGTTTGGAAAAAAAATTAAGTCATTTAATGCTAAATTTGCCGAAAAGAGTTTAAAATGGGGCGTGGGTATGATGCATTTTAGTATAAATATTTTATTTGTTTAGTGTATCTGTTTAAATTTTAAAAAATAAATAATTGCAAATATGTATTTACTTTTATTTTTAAATTGATAATTAAATTACTTTTAACAAAGTGCTAGTAATGGAATTGAATTAATTCTTTTTAAAATATTGGTAGTTGGAATAACTTAAAAAATAGAGAGTTTTGACAAAAAAAAATTTTTATTGGTCAACCCCAAAAAAACCCCCCAAAAAAAATTGGGAATTTTAAAAAAAAAATAATTTGACTTTTTTTTTGGGGCGGGAATTTTTTTCATTTTTTTTTTTCTGTTTTAAACGTTTTTTTAATCGGCTCAACCTCGAAACCCAAACCCATATTTTTAAGTTAAAAAAAAATAAGACTTTGGAGCCGTGTAAAAAAAAATTATTTTTTTTTTTTTCAAATTATATTATGGTGTCAAAATTGCAGGGGGAAAAAAAACGTTTTGGTTTTTCATTTAATGATGGGACAAAAAATAAAAAATTTAATTTTTTTAAATTTCCATAATTTTCCATATTTTTTAAAGGGTTCTGGCACACCTGGATATGAGGGGGGGTTTGGGGGGCCGTTGGAAGGGGGGAAACCGGTCTGGTGGTCGGGGGGGGCCATCGGTCGCGTTGGCTAGGTCCCCCTGCTATAAGCGCGCTGAGGTTTCGGGGTGCACCTTTTGAAAAGGTAGAAAGGATTGTTAAGTTTCATTATCAGTATTTGTTTTATTATACACAGGATTTCGGCGATTTGTAAAAATTTAAATTTTAAAAAATGAAAGTTTTGTTTAAATAAATACGAAACCAAATTTTGAGATTTTCGAGATAAGAATCCTTTTGGTATCCGGTTTTTTAAAAAAACTGTTTTAATACAAAAATATGACATTATCAGATATTTTAAAATAACCATAAAAATTTCCCGTTTATATCCTGATTGAGAAAAAACCGCAGGGTAATGCAGACAGCACTTTCCAGGATAGAGAATTATTTAGCCTTGTGGGCAACATTTTCGACGTATATCAGATATTGGGTTATCGCTTTTTTCTTTTACCAAAATTTAAAGCTGAGGTATCCCCGATTCAAAACTAGTAACAACTTTATTTTTTATTCAAAACTTTTGTTTAAAATGATAATTTACAGGAAAATTATCTTCTATTGCTCTCCCGATGAGCTGTAAAAATATGTTCCTCTTTTATAACTATTTTGACGGATTGTGCTTCGAGGAATTACCCAACATAATGTCCTCGCTACCTGCAAAGGTTTTTCCCTTTTACTCCACACCTCCAAGTCTTTAGGTTTCATAGTAATGGGACCGCCCCCTTACTTCACTATATACCGCATGCCCTTTAAGGATTGATAATTAACCCTAAAATGTGAAAAATAGACGGGTTTTTGGGCCCCCCCCTTGCCCTCATAAGGAAAAACGCTTTTCTTTTTTCAAAGAATTTGTGTTTTTCCCTGTTATTATATTGTCTACCTTTTTAGCAAAAGGGAAATACAAATAAATTGAAGCTGTTTAATTATGGCATGCTTCCCGGTCAAAGGGGTCAAAATTATGATAAGAATAAAAAAAATTTAAAACAAATTTCCGTGTTTTTAAAATTTCATAACGTGAAGAATTGAAGTTTTAATCACAAAAACACTCTGGAAAAATTGGGATGCCCCTTGTATGACCAACGATAAAAATTCGGAAACCTGTTAACCAAACTCCCTAATAAGTATAAATATTAATTTTTTAACCAAATAATATTCTAATGCAAAGGCTGCATGTTAAATAAGACCATCGTATTATAAATAATAATAAAAGTTGTAAAAAATTGGTAACATTTCCGTGTTTTTAATTTGCATGCCGTTTTGTATTTCATTAAAAAATATTATTTTAAGTTTATAGCGAAAATGGTATGCATGTTAAATAAGACCATCGCATTTTCTTTAAAAATAAAATTGCACAAAAATTCGAAACATTTCCATGTTTTTTAAATTTGATGCCGTTTTGTATTTTATTAAAAATATGATTCTTAGTATATGGCGAAAATGGCATGCATGTTGAATAAGACCATGTATTATAAATAAGAATATATTGCACAAAAATTAAATCGTTAGATTTAATATTTTGTGAAAATATTATTTTTATTATCTTCTTTTTTTATTTAACAAATTTTGGGATCAAGTACATGCATGCCATTTCTTATTTTAGCTTAACAATAATTTTTTAAAACCCCAAAAAATGTATATATCTCGATCATTGCTAACACAATAAAAAGGCATGCAAGAAAAAGTCACGAAATTTTTTTCAGATTTTTGTTACAATGAGGAATTAATGTCTATTAATTTTTTTACCTTTTTTATGGGGGGTTGGGCAATGCATGCCATTTTCGTTAATAACTCGAAATAATATATACTAAGGAAATACTAAACAGCATGAAAAAAAAAAGTCAAAAAATTTACACAAAACCCTTTGTGCAACTTTCGTATGCATGCCTCTATTTTGCGACATCCTGGTGTGCATGCCAAATTTCTTACTATTTGTTAATTATCTTAATATCTTTCTAATGGCATGCAGTTTGGAATCACGGAAAATCGGTACAAAAAGTTACAGAGTTTTCCCGAAATTTTTATCGTTGGTCATACAAGGGGCAGTTTTTCCCAAGTTTTTTTGAATTAAAATTTTAATTCTTCACGTTGGCATGCAATTTGAAAACACGGAAATTTGATTTAATTTTTTTCATTTAACCCTTTAACCCCTTTTTGACCCCTGCAATTGCAGAATAACATAATAACACGGATAAACACAAAAAAAATTTTCGCAAAAAGAAAAACGTTTTTTCCTTATGAGGGGGGCGGCGGCCAAGAAACTGTCTACCTTTCACGAGAATTATAAACCCTTTTAAAAGGGCATCCGGAAAAAAAGGGGAGACCATCACCTGGCATCATCTCCCGTTCTATTGGGTTTTAAGCCTTCGTTGACCGTCTCAAGATCAAAAAAATGTTCTAGTAGTTTTTTGGGTTTTTTGTGTTGGCTTTGAATTATGTATTTAAACTGTTTTAAAAAGCGAGGTAAAGGTATTTGGTAAGTATAAATGGGGCCAAAAAAAACTTATGTATAGAAATTATTTTCGAGTTCCTAGGATGGCCCTGGAGGCAAAATTTACTATAATATTTAAAAAAAGCAATTTTCTTGCTTAAAGTCCCAATGAAGTGGGTCTGAAAATATTGTCATGGCAATCTACGATCATTTGTGAAAAAAAAACATGACATAATTTTTTTTTACAGCTGTTAAATAAAAAGGGGGGGGAAGGTTTACTCCAAAAAAAAATGCTTGTTTGGCAGTTTGGTTTGGCCATCTCCTCGTCTAGGATAATCGGCCCTTTTTTTTTTTTAGGAAAATGGTCAGACGGGGAACAGTTACTCCCCACGCTATTTTCCCCAAAAGTTTCCAGAAAATTCTTCTTACCGCAAAAAAAAAGAAATTGGACATTCTGGTTTCAAAAAAGGGTGGCGCAACAACCCCCTACGGGGGGGAATAACATGGATTTTTTTGCGACAATCCTTTCCAAACAGACTGATTTCTAAGGGGTACCATTCCTTGGCCACAAAGATCGCCCGACCTTTCAGCACCAGATTTTTTTTTCTCTGGGGCTTTTTAAAAACATAAAGTGTTTGCCAATAAACCTAGAAATGTAAGGGAGCAAAAAACAAATATTGCCAATGAAATCCAAGCTATTTCTAGGCAAGTTCTTAAAAAATGTAATGAGAAAATTTATGAACCAGTTAGAAGAATGTATTGAAGGGGGGGGGGGCCCATTTGCGGCACCCCCATATTTAAAGAAAAAAACTCCCATCTTTTTTTTTTTAAAAGAATACATGTTCCTTTTTTTTTTTTTTAAAAGTTAATAAATTTTTATAAGCAATTTAAAATGGGTTGTTCTTTTTTGCCAGACCCTGTATTAATTTTTTCATTGTTCTGCAAGAGAGCGTTGATTTATAACCCCTATTTTTTTCCAATATCAAAAAAAATTTAAAAAATAAAACCATTTTTTTTTTTTCTTACTATAATAATTAGAGCACCAAAACAAAAAAAAAAAAAAAAAAAACCCCCCAATAATAAAGTTATTAACAAAAATGAAAAAAAGGCGCATTGTTTGTCGCATAAAAGATTAATCTTAATCAAATGGGCCATGAACGTAAAAAAAAAGTTTTTTTTTATTTTTTTTAAAAAAGTTTGTAAAACCCCCGGGGTAGGGGCGTAACACTAAGACCGTAATGTTTTTTAAAATTAACGAATTTTTTCGAAACAATTTGTGGTCTTAAAAACCCCCAAATTGTTAACATGTTGATCGGGTTTCCCCCCTAAATTCCAAAAAATTCGTTTTTTTGGGGTTTTTAGACATTTTTGACTTTTCCCTTGTAGAAAAAACGACCTTTTAAAATTTTTCCCCCCTGGGCAGGCCAAAATTGCTTTTAAATTCTGAGGATCATATTTTTTTGGTTGTAGGCCTAGATTGAAAAACAAGTTTTTTTTAAAAAATCCCCATAAGCAAAAATCTAACCCAAACCCCCTAATTCCGGGGAAAAAGGTTCTAGTGCTGACATGGGGAAAAAAAACTGTTTTTTAAAATTATTCTTGAACATTGAAAATTTTTCCCCTCTTCGGATCTACCAATATGACGTCTCTGAATTACAGGTCGATGAATCCCCCCAGTGGCACGTAATCGTTGCACTAAGGGGGGAAAAAACCCCTTTTTGCCATAATGTCTGCGTTTGGATAGGGGCGCGCATACTTTTTTCAGATATTCCTGCTTTTTGAAAACAAAAAAAAACAGCTAATATTCATTCATCATATTCATATTCATTAACATTTTGAATTGAGTTAAACCCCCAAACCCCAAAAAATGCAAAATGTTTTTTTTTGACGTTTGTTTACCAACAAGTTTTTTTTTTCCCAAAACCTACTTACAATTAGGAAAAAAATTTTTTTTTCTTAACAACATCATCGGAAAAAAAATCAAATTATCGAGGTCAACCTTTTAAAAACCCTTTTGGGTTTTATTTATGGGGACGAAAAAAAAAAACCCCCTTTTTTTTCAATCTGGCCCCAACCAGACAATATTGATCCTCAGTTTTTTTCAATGCAATTCATGGCCTCAACAATAGGAATTTTTTAAGACCAAAAAATTTTTTCGAAAGAAATCGTTTTTTTAAAAAACTTTCGGGTTAGTGTTTAGCCCCCCCCCCGGGGGGATTTTTACAAACTTAAAAATATTAAAAAAAAACTATTTGATTTTGGTTTATGCGACGAAAAAAGGAGTGAGGACACCCCGGTGCCTTAAGAAAATTTTAAATATTATTGTTAATAACTTGTTATAAATAGAGATATTGTTTTTTGGGGGTTTTACTATTTTTTTTTTTTTTGTTTTTTTTTTCTCTCTTATTATCAAAAAAATATATGATTTAATTTTTAAATTTTTTTTGATATTTAAAGGAATAGGGGTTAAAAAATAAATCATCGCCCTCTCCCCAAAAAAAAGGAAAAAAAAATTCTTGTTTTATTTTTTTTAGAAAAATACTTTCAAAAAAGCTCTTTTAAACAAAAGTTGTTTTTAGTAAAATCGGCTAAGCCAAACTGACTTTTTAAAAAAAATTTTTTTTTTTTTTGGGGGAAAACCTTTCCCCCCCACTTTATTTGATAGCCGTCAAAAAAAAAAATTTTTTTTAAGGTTTTTTTTTTAAAAAAAAAACAATTGCCACGACATTATTTTCAGACCAACTTTATGAACTTTTTTTTTCCCAAAAAAACCCCCCCACGGCTATCCCCCAACTTTGAAAATTATTTCTGAAATTTTTTTTTCAGGTCCTGAAAATACAACCCCTTTTTTTTATTTGGCCCGGTACAAAAAAAAATGGGTTTAAAACATTGCTCGGAAACTGGGGTAATCCTACTGCATTTAACGTTTTAAAAAGTGTCTTATGGGTCAATAAAAAAAATTTTTAAAGTATAGAAAATCCTAATAGACCCAAAAGTCAACATAAATATTTTTTTTCCCCCAAAAAAAAAGTTGTCAATTTTTTTTTAACTTTTTTTCCCCCGAATTTTTCTGGGGTAATAGGGAGTTATAAAGTCAGAAATTTTAAAAAGTGGAATTTTTTATTTTTTGGGTTTAAAAATTTTACAGTTTCATATGTTAAATTTTTTTAGTCAAAATCTTTACCTCCTGTGGTTTTTAAAATTTTTTTTTAGATTTAAAAAATAATTCCCAAAATAAAATTAAAAAATTTTGTTTACATGAAAAACGTTTTTTTATTTAAAAAAAGCCATTTAATAAAAATTCCTGTGCTTTGGTAATTTTTAAAAAAAAAAATATAATCAAAAAAAAAAAAGTTGTAACTAAATTCTACATGTACAGTAAAATATAAATACAGAAAAAAAAAAAAAAAATTTAAAATAAAATTTTTACAGATAAGAAAAAACAAACTTTTAAAAGGGAAAAAAAGAAAAAAATATAATTCTTCAATTAAATATTTTCCCCCAAAAATTTTTTGATTTAGATTAAATTAACTTTTCTTAACCATTGTCGCCTACTTTAAAGATAAAAAAAGTATTAATATTTTTGCAGTCAAAAATTTATTTTGGGGAATAGAAAAAAAATTTTTTACTGGGATGGGTGCTGTTAAATAAGTATGTTTTTTATATGTTTTTTAAAATTGTTGTTTTTTTTATGTTTTTTTTTTTTAAAAACTGAAAATCCCATGAGTATGGGGAAAAAAAAAAAAAAAATGAAAATATCCCCTATTTTTTCCGTAAAATGTAAAAAATTTAATGGAATGAAACTTTAAAGAGTGACTAAAAAAGGGGGGAAAAAGGCGTAAAGAGCAAAAATTTTCAATAATGAGAATAGTATTTTTTTATAGAATTATTTGTGTTTAGAAATAAGTTACAAACAATAATTTTTAGATACCCAAAAAAAATTTTTAAAAAAAATAATAATACAAATAAATTATTAAAATTTTTAAATTTTTACTGGCAAATAGCAAATACACCAAAGTGCCCTTTTCCGTGGGGCCAAAAAATTTTATTAAAAATTTAATTTAATACCCGGGGAAAAACCCCTTTCAACCCACTAATTTTTATTTCTAAAACCCACTTTTTTACATAAAAAAAAGTATACATGGTAACTTACATCCTTTATTTTAAAACTTTAACATTTATTTTTTTTTTACTTGCACTTTTTTTTTTAAAATATTTAATTTTTCTTAGTTATATCCATTGAAAAAACATGATTAATTAAAAAAAAAAACATTTTTTCTTAAAATCATTAATACGTTAAGCACTTTTTTTTAATTTTTTTGTTTTTTATGAAATCCCTTAGACACTTTCTCCTTACATAAAATAATGAGATCATTTTTTTCCACGCCCCACTTTTTTAATAAAAAAAACCCGGGGGTTTTTTAAACACCCTTTAAATAAGCGTTTTTAACCCTTTCATAATGACCTTATTTAAAAAAACGTGTTTTTTCCCAAATTTGGGCATTTTTTAATACAAAAAAAAAAAATAAAAAAAAAATTTTTTATTATCGCATTTTTGTGGGGCATAATCACATTATACGTTTTAAAAATTTTGCCTAAAAATATAATAATAAAATATCATTGAAGGGAATAAAGTGGTCAAGCCCTTTTTCTTTTTTCGATAAAGTTGTGAAATTTTTTCAATTTCAAAAAAAAAACATACAAAACCGCGAAAATTTTTGGGGAAAAAAATTCCCCCATACCAAAAAATATCACGGAAAAAATGCCCTTCAATGCTATTTTTTTTATCCCCCCAAGGATTTGGCTAACGCGAGCCGATGTCCATCGAGAGATTTTGGTATCCTTAAAAATTGGGGAAAGGGTTAAAAAACCAAGTTTTTTGGGGGAAATAAGGTAAAGCGAAGACATTGGAAAAGTCGCACATGGTTTCGTACCCGTTTCATGGGGCGGGGGTTACCGACTTTTTTTTTCGCAACGGAACATTTTTCCAACTGATTCAAAACGCCCCATTTAAATGAACCATCTATGTATTAGTATTATCTTTCCCCTTTTTAAAAAAAAAAAAATTTTTTTTTTTTTTTTTTAATTTTTTTTTTTAATTTAAAATTTTTTTTTTTTGTTTTTAAATTTTTTTTTTTTTTTTTTTTTTAAATTTAAAAAAAAAAAAAAGGGGGGGGGAAAAAACCCAAGGAAAAAAAAGGTTTTTAAAAAAAAATTTTTTTTTAAAAAAAAAAAAAATTTTTTAAAAAAATTTTCCCCCAATTTTTAAAAATTTTTTTTTTTTTAAAAAAAAATTTTTTTTTAAAAAAAAAAAAAAAAAAAAATTTTTTTTGGGGGTTTTTTTTTTTTTTAAAAAATTTTTTTTAAAAAATTTTTTTTTAAAAAACCCTTTTTTTTTTTTAAAAAAAAAAAAAAATTTTAAAAAAAAAAATTTTTTTTAAAAAAAAAAAAGTTTTAAAAAAAAAAAAAAAATTTTTTTTAAAAAAAAAGGTTTTTTTTTGGGGGTTTTAAAATTTTTTTAAAAAAAAAATTTTCCCTTTTTTTTTTTAAAAAAAAAAAATTTTTTAAAAAAATTTTTTTTTAAAAAAAAAAAAAATTTTTTTTAAAAAAAAAAATTTAAAAAAAAATTTTTAAAAAAAAAACCCTTTTTTTCCCCCCCCCCCCTTTTTTTTTTTTTTTTTTTTTTTTTTTTGGGGGAAAAAAAAATTTTTTTTTTTTAAAAATTTTTTTTTTTAAAAAAATTTTTTTTTTTAAAAAAATTTTTTTTTTTTTTTTTTTTTTTTAAAAAAAAAAAAATTTTTAAAAAAAAAAATTTTTTAAAAAAAAAAATTTTTTTTTTTTTTTTAAAAAATTTTAAAAAACCCCCCCCAAAAAAAATTTTTAAAAAAATTTTTTTAAAAAAAAAAAAAAAAAAAAATTTTTTTTTTTAAAAAAAATTTTTTTTTTTAAAAAAAAAAAAAAAAAAAAAAAAATTTTTTTTTTAAAAAAATTTTTTTTTTTTTAAACCCCCAAAAAAAAAAAAAAAAAAAAATTTTTTTTTTTTTTTTTTTTTTTTTTTTTTTTTTTTTTTTTGGGGGGAAAAAAAAATTTTTTTTTAAAAAAAATTTTTTTTTTTTTTTTTTTTTAAAAAAAAAATTTTTTTAAAAAACCCCCCCCTTTTTTAAAAAAAAATTTTAAAAAAAAAAAAAAAGAAAAAAAATTTTTTTTTTTTGGGTTTTGGGGAAAAAAAAAAATTTTTTAAATTTTTTTTTTGGGGGGGGGTTTTTTTCCCAAAAAAAAAATTTTTGGGGGGGTTTTTTTTAAAAAATCCAAAAAAAATTTTTTTAAAAAAAAAGGGGGTTTTTTTAAAAAAAAAAAGAAAAGATTTGGTTTTTTTTTTTTTAAAACATAATCAACTTTTAAAAAAAAACACTAAAAAAAACGAAAATACTTATAAAGGATTTTGGGTTTTATTAAGTATGTTAATTTTTTTAAAGTTTGCTTATTAAACCATTATTTATCGGATTGGGCCCATCTTTTGAATTTTAAGTACTAACTTTAAATTTGTAATTACCTAAACTTGAACATATAAAATTTGTCTTCAATCTATTGTTTTTGCTTATTTTATCCACCACATTGGAACCATAATCACAAACGTTTTAAATCTGATTTCAGATTTGAAATCAGCAACCTCAAAAACCACCTATACGAACTTTGCCAAATCCGTGATTTTCGAAAATGTATTCCCCAACTTTAAACACATTCACCATTTTAATCCACTGTCTTAAATTTTTAGAATTTGACTTTAGATTCTTATTCAGCGATCAAAAAACCCAACTATACGAAATTTGGAAAAAGGAAACGAAAAAGTTTTGGTCCGTTTTTGAGGCTGGAAAAATACGCGGCCTTAAGTCTCGTTTTGGATTTGGATTCAGCAGATTTTTTTACATAAAAATGTAAGTGTTGGATTAAAAAAAATAGTTTTCCTCAAGTTTTAGTATTTTTTCCGTTTTTTGAGGTCAGGGCAAAAATTTTGACGTAATGGCGAAATTTTGACTAATTTCTAAAAAATTCTCACGAAAAACCATATAGAAAAAGTATACCCAACTTTTTTTTCTGTGGCAGCGTTATTAAATCTTAAGAAGAGGAAACAATGGTATAAGGTAATAGAGCATTTAAAGACATCGAGAAGAGTATACAAAAGAAGTTCCATGAATTTTCGCACCAAATTAATGAAAAATGAAACAAAGTTTTTATTGTTAGACAAATGTGGCGATTTTTTATTTAAAAAAAATAATAATAATATAATTTTGTATTATAACAGGTGAAGTTTTATATTAATGCAGGGGTTTTATGGAAGTTGGACGCACTAATAACACAAAAAGATTCCAAGAAAGTATTCCAGGTTTTCTAATTTTTCAAAAACCCATTACTGGGCATGAAATTCGGGCAAATTGGCCGTAACCAACCTTTTTTCTAACTCTTTTTAAAATTTCAATATAAGAAGCAACATTTCAATCATTCTGAATACTATTTTTATTTGGTCTAAAGTATGGCTAAGTAGTAATTTTAATACGTGGAAAAATATTTTATTTTTACTTGTTATTTTCATTTTTTTTGCCTTTTAGAAGTTATGCAACTAAAAATGTTAAAATAGGTATTTCAAAATTAAAAACCTTTTTTTACGTTTTACCCATAAAATAACAAAATGTATTATTAAAATTTTTTCAAGCTGTTTTTGTCTAAAACCGAGCGATCTATTTGTACAATAAATTGCTTTCCTTATATTTTATAGAAACTAGTGCGAAAAATTTCCACACCAAACATACATATCCAGAATAAAGGAGTGATTGGGTAGCATCATATAAGATATTTCTAAGGATACAATGTTAACTAATTCTTTAACTATTTAACTCTATTTTAAATTTATACTTAAAAAAATATAAACCACCTTACTTCATTTTAAAGACCTTGACTTGTTTTTTATTAGTTTGACTCCCTTTTCAAAATTTTTTAAATTTACTTTATTTGATTATAACTTCATAGAACTAAACAACTAAAACAACTACACATAAAAACTTTTCATTCTAACCTTCTTACTCTATTTTAAATATCTTGATTTGTTTTTTATTAGTTTAATTACCTTTCCTAAATACTTTTTATTTACTTTATTCGATTCGACTTATTCTAAAATTAAAAACCTTTAAGTATTTGTATGGAATATAAAGTAAAAATATTTAATTTTATATGAAATTCGGGCAAATTGGCCGTAACCAACTTCTTATCTCTAACACTTCTTAAGATTTCTATATAAGCAACATTTCAATCATTCTGAATACTATTTCTTATTTGCGTCTAAAGTATGGCCAAATAAAAGCTTCTTTCTTTTTGGTTATATTCAGTGTCTTTGAAAATATTCCATTTTTTCTAAATCTTTTGATAAAACTTCGCAGCAACCGACTTCTTAGGGGCCATCCATAAATTAACAAACATAATGATTTTTAGAGCTTCCCCTGTCTTAACGATAAACAAAATTAATTTTAAAAATTTAAAATCGTCATAGTCCAAATATAGAGCATCGGCATCCTTAATAAAACAAAGTACTTTCTTGGTACGTCTAGCTGCAATTCTTTTGAGAACAAATCTTCCTATTAGTAAAACCTCTTGGTGCCTCTTGTGTGATTGCTTGTCTTGGTTAGTGTATAATAAAAAATATAGACCACAAATGCTGCAGAATCATTTAAATATTGCCTCCACAACTGTGGAAATAGTCACCGTACCGAACTTGCTTCAAATGTAAAGTCGGTTAAAAATCCAAAGGAAGCAGTGGAGTAAATTTCTCTTTCTCATTATTTTTTATAAGCGCATACCCGTCTGACGTCTGTTGTAATAATTGTCACAGGCTAGATCGTCGCATACTGCGATAACCTGGAATTATAGTTTGTTTAAAAATTATTGTGATTCAACTATATGACTTGAGTACTTAGTAGCATCATTTTTTAAGCCCCGGCCTGTACAATATCCAGTCTGATATCTGTTGGTATAATGTCTTCGGCAACCACAGCAAAATCATCAATAAGCAACTGGTTCCAAATATTAGCCATCACGACGCCTGCATGCTCAAAGTTTCATTTTTCCAGCTTTAAGTCAGTAGTTTGATTACTGGAACCAAGATGTGAATCGAAATACTTGGCATGTTTTAATACAATACCATTATGTTCGCGACTAAGAGGCACCATTCGTCGCTTCACTCTATTCAATGCGCTTCTTCTTGTAGCATTTATAACAATGTAAATAGTATCTAAATCGAAATTTTTAAAATATTATACAGTTAGTTTAAGCTGTGTATCAGGAATTTTCGTTAAGATCACTATGGCAAGTAAAAATTAATACTGGTTTATGTGACGTCTCAAAGCTTATGACTCGTCACCCTCCTCTTGGCACACGATTTTACACTAAGTTGTGAAGTAAATTATAGATGACCCCTTATCTTAAACCTTTTCTCAGACTCCAGTAAAAATATTATCAGTTGTTAATAGCTTAATTATTTTTACAGTTTTAAATAATAATTTTCAAATGCATACAATGATGTTTTATTCTAAAATTAACCCCTAACCTTTTTAACTTCTTCACAAACCAAATAATAAAATGTAATATGTATTTGCACCCTTCAAGCTGTTTCTGTCAAAAACCGAGCAATTTAGCCTTTGTACAAGTAAATTGCTTTCTTTATATCTACGATAGTTGTGCGGGAGATTTCCACACCAAACATACATTGTCAGAATAAAGGAGTAGGTAACATCACAGTCTTACAAAGGAAATAAAAGAGATAAAAATAAAACAACTGAGGTCATAAGGCATTGCATAAAAAGCAAATACCTACATATGTGTAATTTTATATATATTTCTTAAATAAAATAATATTTATAGTAAACCTTTTTAAAGGCATAATATTAAATATGCATGCTAAAAATCCTAACAATTTTAAAGTGTCTATCTATCTATCTATATGTAAAATATTTTAGAGGGGAAATAGGAGTAGAGGCTTAGAATTTTTTTTTGTAATATAAATCAATTGTAGAACTATTTAAAAATATTCTTTAAAAATATCTAGAAAAATGCCATACCGTTTAGGAGTTATAAGCGTTTGAGTGAGTGTCTCGGTCGAACGGTAAGAACCGTGGCATCGAGCACAGAGCGTCCAAGCAGGTAGAATTTTCAGCACGTTAGCAGATGTTCTTTTTTTTCTTTTATCAATAAAGACTTTAGATAAAAAATTCAAGAAGCGTTAGCTTATTTATTGTTTTGATTAATTACTGCATTAAATAATTTTTTTTTCACTTATCTTTAAACGCGTTCTTCTCAAAAATACTTTTTTCGAAATTGGTTACCTTCAGCATATATATATATTATATATATATATATATATATATATATATATATATATATATATATATATATATATATATATATAATATATATATATATATATATATATATATATATATATATATATATATATATATATATATACAGTGTGTCCCAGGATGAGCGAATTTATACGTAAAAATGACAAAAAATTTGATTGAAATTGACCGTTTATCCAGCCCTCTTGATTAATTAATAAAATTTAGATATTTTTATTTTTTAAAATCAAGCATGCCTTGATACAACATTTTTTTAAATTTTATGAGTAGGTAAAGTATATTTCAGGAAGATTTAAAAAAGTTTATAAGAAAACTTTTTAGAATGCAAAATTTGCCGAATACCGAATTTCATAACCATACTACTTTGATTTTTACGTTTAAATTATTTACTTATTATAATATATGAATAAAAATTAATTGGTAAAAACAAAACGAAAAAATAAAGTAGGCCTATGGTTATGAAATTCGTATTCGGGCATAATTTTGCATTCTAAACAACTTTTTCTTATAAACTTTTTTATATCTTGCCTAGAAATACTACTTTACCTACTCATAAAATTTAAAATGCTCGTAATCAGGCATGTTGATTTTTAAAAATAAAAATATGCTAAATTTTATTTTTTAATCAAGCAGGGCTGGATGCCAAACGGTCAAATTTCAACCCCAAAATTTTTTGTCATTTTTACGTTAAATTGTTCATCCTGGGACACACTGTATATATATATATATATATATATATATATATATATATATATATATATATATATATATATATATATATATATAAATATATATAAATATATATAAATAAATATAAATATATATATATATATATATATATATATATATATATATATATATATATATATATATATATATATATATATATATATATATATATATATATATATTTTAAGAACTGGAAAAAATTCCCTACTGTCTCGGTATGTACGAAATACGTAACTCCGTTTTAAGACAGTTAAAATAAATAACCTGTTCTCTTTGCTGTTCACTATGACACTCTCTCCCTAGACGCGTTTCGCCTGCCTTACAGGACTTGTCAATAGGGCTGTAACGAGTGTTTAGCGAACAACAGAGAGACCAAGCATCTACTTATTAGACAAATATCATTGCCTTGTGGTAAGATATAAATATCCTACTTTCATATATATATATATATATATATATATATATATATATATATATATATATATATATATATATATATATATATATATATATATATATATATATATATATATATATATATATATATATATATATATATATATATATATATATATATATATATATATATATATATATATATATATAAAAAAGAAAATTCGTTTGCAGGATGTATACAGACGGTGAGGGACCTTCTTTTAAAAATATTTGCATTTATACAGGGTGATTAAAGAAAAAGTACTATATCAAAGTTGTGGTTTTTAAAGGGGACACCTATATTTTTATCAATTTTGAATTTAAGAAAAATAAAGTCATTTTCAAAAAGGTGCCTATACCTAATCCCCACCCTTTTTTGAAATATTTCAAATTTCTGATTTTGTAGAACTTTGGAAACAATTTTTTTTTTCATCGTAAATATTTAAACTAGAATTAAATTACCATAGCCAATATTTAGTAAACATACTATTACTACGATATGGTTTAACATTTTTATTAAAATATTATACAGGGTGGTCAAAAAATAATTTCTAATATTATAAAGGTTCTTTTGCAAATAACTCTTTTATTTTAAATGGAACACCCCGTATTTGACTATTTAATATTATGCGGAATTTTATTACCAATTCATTGATATAGGGTTTGCCTATACCTAAAACCATTACTTTTTTAATTATTTCGAATTTTGTGTAGATCGTGCATTTAACACGTGTAGTATTTCACTCCAATGCACTGGAACACTATCAACTGTAATAATAAATTATAATGTTAAATAGCAAAGCCAAACAAAAGGTATTAAACATTACAACAAAGTTAATGAACAATTAATGAACGTAGGCTTTCACTGCTAGAATCAATATTGGAGTGGTTTTCCGGGTTTAAGAGCTGTGGTGTGTCGGTCCAAAGTGAGACGCCACGCCGAACACTCCGCTAGCGCCACTGAGATGACTACCGCCAATGTAGTTGAAAGTTATGTAAGAAAACTTCCCGACCACGGACCTTAAGCCCGGAAAGCCCATTCCAATTTTAATTACTAATCCTATGATTTCAAACAAAACTAAACATTATCATTCCTGTGTCTCAATTTAGCAAATGCTCAAAATGGCGTCCATTTACTTTGCAAGCACGAATCGTTTTTTCAAAAGACAGTTTTACATGTTGTAGCATTTGGGGGTTATGTCTTGCATAGCGTCTCGAATTCGTTGCTTCATATTATCTGGAGTAGTTGGAGGTACTTGGTAAACTACATTTTTAATATGCCCCCAAAAAAAAAAAAGTCTAAACATGTGAGGTCTGGTGATCTTGCCGGCCAATTATGTAGCTCCGACCAATCCACCTATCTGCAAATTGTCTATTTAAAAACTCCCTCACATTTGCGTGATAGTGTGCAGGTGCGCCATCTAACTGCAGCCACATCTCCCGTCTAGTTCCAAGTGGACATCTTCCAACAGTTCTGGCAAGTTGTCACGTAAAAATTTCCTAAATTTCTCCCCGTTTGTTACCATCAAAGAAAAAATTTTTTGTGCCACACGTTAATTGACCATCTATGTTGGTGATTTGTTGACCGTATTAAATGAGGATTTTCATTACTGTAATAATGAAAATTATGCCTATTTACTAAGCCATTATTGTGAAAGGTGGATTCGTCTGAAAACATTACACGATCAAAAAATGTTCGTCTTACCAAATTTATCCATGGCCCAAATACAAAATCCCGCCTAGCAAAATCCCCATCGGAAAGACCTGATGTAGCATAGCGGTACGGATGATATTTTACTTTTTGACAATTCGCCCTACACTACGTCGACTAATGTTTGTATTTCACTTCTTACGTTGGCCTACATATGGATTCTCCGTTATAGCACCAAGAACATCAAGTTTTTTCTCCTCATTTCCAACGATGGTCCCATGTCTGACTGCTTTCATGTACGCAACGCTACCACCTTTTAAAGCCCCGCAAAATCTTTCTAAAACCCGTTACCGGATGGTTTCTTTCCGGATATTTCTGAGCGTAAACTTGGACGCAAGTAAATAATTCTCCTCAAACTCTCCGATTATTAAGATCATACTAATACGTTCTTGCAAGTTGTAATTTTTCATGATTAACAATAAATTGAACAAATTAAGAAGCAAATAAACTGACTGACAAAATTAGCTAACCACTAAATTTGATATCTGTCAAATACCAATAAGCAAATAGTAATAAAATGTAACTTCTCTGTGTCAAAGCCTCCCAGTTTAAAAATATTTTAATATGGTAATACTATACGTGTTAAGTGCACGCACTAGACAAAATGCAAATAATTAAAAAAGTAATGGTTTTAGGTATAGGCAAACCCTATATCAATGAATTGGTAATAAAATTCTGCATAATATTAAATAGTCAAATACGGGGTGTTCCATTTAAAATAAGAGAGTTATTTGCAAAAGGACGTCAATAATATTAGAAGTGATTTTTTGACCACCCTGTATAATATTTTAATAAAAATGTTAAACCCTATCATAGCAATAGTATGTTTACTAAATATTGGCTATGGTAATTTAATTCTAGTTTAAATATTTTCGATGAAAAATTGTTTTACTAAAGTTCTACAAAATCAGAAATTTGCAAATATTTTTAAAAGGGTGGGGATTAGGTATAGGAACCTTTATTGAAACATGGCTTTATTTTTGCTCTAGAATTCAAAACCGATAAGAAATATAGGGTGTCCCACTTAAAAAACATAACTTTAATATGGTACTTTTTTTTAATCACCCTGTATAAATGCAAATATTTTTTAAATGAAGGTCCTCTACCGTCTGTATACATCCTGCAAAAGAATTTTCTAAAAATTTTCATGGGCTTTCGTATAAACTCCGTGGCGGTTGGGGTGCCCTGTATTATATATATATATATATATATATATATATATATATATATATATATATATATATATATATATATATATATATATATATATATATATATATATATATTTTTAAATATATTTAAAAAATTGAAAATCACTATAAATACGCGGCTTAACACCTTTTTTTTTTCTTACAATTAAACCAGTGCTACAAGTGCTCTAAAATTAAACCTTTTTATTAAAGGGTAATTTTTTTGAAATTTTTTTTTTTTGTAAACCACTTGCAGTAAAAGAAACAAATATTTTTAAAAACAAGTAAAACAGTTTCGCGTCTTTACTCTGCTGCACTGTATATTATTAAACCTATATGTTCTTTTTCTCATCATAGCTTTCAAAGATGAAATTCCCCAGATATGAGTATCGATGGACATGATGCCAACAGTTTTTTTTTTATCAATCCATCAATTCTTTGAGGAGATAAAAAACATTTTTTTTTTTACTGAAATTAGGTCAGGTTGAAAAGCACTTGAAGATCAGCTCTGTCACCGCAAAATTTTTTTCTTGAAAAAGAAATTGTCCTTTTTATTTTTTAGAATATAATATATATATATATATATATATATATATATATATATATATATATATATATATTTTTTTTTTTTTTTTTTTTTTTTTTTTTTTTTTTTTTTAATTTAAAAATAATTTATTTTTAATAAATTATTTTTTTAATTTTTTAAATTTTTTTAAAAAAAATTTAAATTTTAAAAATTTTATATCTCGTTTTTTTTTGGGGGGCGATTAAAATTCCAAACGATCCACAAGCAGTTTTTTAGGGGAAAAAAAAAAAAATTTTAAAAATTTTAATCTAATTTTAAATTTCTTTCTCTTTTTTTGGGGCATTAAAACTATTGGTTTAGGAAGTGTAAAATTATTTTTTAAAATTTACTTTGTAATCAACCCCTGATTTTTTTTTAAAATTTTTTGGGATTTATGGGTCATTTCTGATAAAAATTTTTAAATCCTATCCCTTTTTTGTTATTTTTTAAAAAAAAAAAATTTTTTTTCCCTTAACTGCATAAAGTGCGATGGTTTGGACAAATTTAATCCCATTTTTTCAAAAATAACAAAAATAGGGGTATGAAAAATAAAATTTTATATCAAAGGAATAATTTTTAAAAAATAATGTTCATTTTAAATTTTTTAAATAACATTATTTGAAAAGTCATTTCCCCTTAAAGCCGGAAGTGGTTTTATTGTGACCTCCGGGTAAATCTTCAGAATGAAAAAATTAGACATAATAAATTTTTATAACATTTATTTTTTTTCCCTAAAAATCATAATGTGCAAGTTTTAACATATTTAATCGCCATTATCTCAAAAAAGCAGGATAGTATAGAATAATATAGATATTATATCAGATATGATCCGCAGAATCCAAATTGGAAAAAAAATCCCGGGGGTTTCCCCTTAAAAAAAAAAAAATTGATTTTCCCAAAGGAAGTGGGCACATGTTATAATATCCAAAATCGGCATTTTATTTATTTTGTATCCTAAAATTTGAAAGCCTATGTTTTTATTCAAAAAAAATAAAGGGCTGGGTAGGTTTTTTTTTCCCCCAAATATAAAGGGGGGTGAACCAGAGAAAAACCAACTTAAAAAGGGAAAAATTTTTTGGGGAAGATATTAAAATTCCTTTTGACCCCCCCCGGGGAAAAAACCCATTACAAATTAAAACAATTTTTTCCGGAGGGGGTAGTAGATATTTAAAAAGGAAAAAAAACCCTCGCCCCGGGGAACAAAAGTTTTTCTTTTAAAACCCGTTAAAGAAGACCATCCTGTTCTCTATGTTGTCCACTATGACTCTCCCAGAGGGGGTTTTGCTCGCCTTACAGGTCTCGGGTTTTTCTGTGGAGTGCAAAAGTGAAGAACAGGGAAAAAAACGTCAACTTATTGAACAAATATAATTGTTCATTGGTAAGAAAAACCCCTTTTATGCCCTACTGAAATCACATTCAGCAAATTGGGGAAAATTTTTACCGGAGGGGTAGTAGTTTTGGGGAAAAAGGTTCCCCCTGTCCCCCTGTAAAAAGTATTACTCCTTTTTAAAAAGTTAAAGAAACCCCCCTTTTTCTCTATGTTGTCCACTCCATTTTCCCCCTAGACGCGTTTCCCCCGCCTTACAGGTTTCAGTAGTCCCCCGGCGAGTGCACAGTGAACAACAGAGAAAAAAGCGTCAACTTTTTAAAAAATATCATTGTTCATCCGGTAAGATATTAAATCCTACCTTTGACGCGGAAACCCAAAAGAACAGGATGGCCAACTGTCTTAAAACGGAGAATTTTTTAACCCTTTTAAAAGGGGGAATTTTTTTCCCCAAAATTTTAAAAAACATGAAAAAAATCCTGTTTGTTGTTTTTTTTTTGGGTTTTTAATTTTATTGATATTGGTGATTAATAAAGAAAGTTATAAAAATATGTTTAAAAAATTTAAAAACTATTTTTTTTTTCCACTACATACTTTTTTTGTTCTACGCTGTATTGCATCTGTAGATGCTTTGTTGAAAAAAAATTTTTTTTTTATTATAGTTAAAAAAATTAAATTGATTTTATTTTTCAAAAGGGTTTAAAAAGTATTATTCTATAATTGTTTTTTGCGTTTTAAAGGTTTTAAAAAAAAAATACCAAATTTAGACCGGCCCTTTTTCCCTTTTTAATTATTTTTTTAAGGGAACCTAACTAAAGGTGCGTATCTATTAGGTACTGCCGCACGCGCAGTTTTACCCCGGTTTTTTAAAACTGGTTTGACCACGGTAGTATTTTTTCCTCCCAAAATTTTACCCTTTTTTCCGGAACGATAACGAAGAGGCTCTAATGAATAGCATAACTTGTTCTTTCTATTAATGACCAAAAAAAATTTGTTGACATGCCGATTATAAATAAATACCTCCACATCAAATCTGAAATTTCAAAAAGTCCGCAAAAAAATTATAGGATAGATGTTTCGTAGAAACATTTGTTAAATAATACTGTTTTGGACTTTTCTAGACTTAGTATTTTATGTACTTTTAAAAAAGCTCTATCAAGAAGAAAACAAAAAACATTAAAAAGCAACTTTTTTATATTTAATTATAATCCATCTTTTTTAATTTTGTTTTTTATATCGCAAATTTTAGGTGGATGGAGTTGATGGATCACTTTTTTTTCCCCGGTTCATGAGTTTTGACAGTTAATACATGAAACATGCTTTTTAAAAAGTTTTTGGCGTTTTATTAAAAAAACTAGGCTTTTTCAAAAAAATACATTTAATGTAAAAAAAAAAGGGTCTTTTCCCCCCGCATTTTTACGTCTGAAATTGGGGAGAATAAAAAGCCGCTTTGCTAACCAGAACAACCCCTGACTAGAACTTAGGTTTTTTTTAAATTTTCTAAATTATCCCTATATGAAGTTATTAACAAAATTTTTATAATTTTTGATATGGAAGAAGTTATTTATTTTTTTTTAAAGGAATTATATTTTCCCCCCGGGTTTTTTTTTAATACGTTGTTAAAATTTTGTTTATAACTAACTACAAATAATTTAGAACATTAAAAAAACCCTAAGTTCTAGGGGGGCAGGGTTTTAAATTTGGTTAAAAAAACGTTTTTTTTTTCCCCCCGACAAAAAATCCCCGGCTTTTAAAAAAAAACCCTAAATTTTTTCTTTAAAAAAAGTATTTTGTTGAAGTCCCTGCATAATAAAGCGTTTCATGTGTAAACCCTTTCAAAAAACTCTATTTTTTAAGCCGGCCCTTGCCTTTTTAAAAAACATCGACACTTAACATAGAATAGGTACTAACTTCTTACTTTAACATATTTTTTTTCCCAACATTGAAGGTTTTTAATTAAAAAAAAAAATAGATGACTCTAAGCTAAATAAAACAAGTTTTTGCAATATGTGGATAATAAGGAAATCTGAACCATACATTTTAGTTACATGATACCATTTCTGTCTAAGTTTTACGATAAAAGTTCTCCATTCTGAAATAAAGTAAATCGTGGAATGTTAAAAAATATTTGAATTTCCCCCAAAAAAAAAAAAAACCAAAATTTGTCAAAAACCCAAAATTCGGAAGTTTAATTTGTAAGACGGCGGAAAACGGACCCCTTCCTTTTTTCTTGACGGATCAAATATTCCTTTTTATATTAAAAACATCTTTTCGGTATTTTTTTTATTACCTTTAAACCTAAAAAGGGGTTTTTTTCAGTCATTGGCAATTGTAATTTATTTTAATAATATGTATCTAAATTTATGAGTTTATTTTTAAAGGGGAGAGGACGTTTTTTTTTTATTCGACTTTCGGCCAGTGATGATCGCGTTGTTAAATTTAGCAATAGACTTAGCATTTTTTGAATGTTTAACAAACGTCATTGTCGTTTTCAATGATTTTAGTAGGAAAAACCCCCAAAATCTGACTTTTTTTTAAACTTTTGGAAAAACCCTTGTCAACAAAAATTTTAAAAATTAACAACGGTTTAGAATGTTTAACAAAATGTCAGATTTTCGGGTTTCCTACTAAAATCATTGTTAAACTTTACATTAAAAGCTAAGCCCCGAAAAAACAACGCAATCATCACCG
This sequence comes from Listronotus oregonensis, assembly GCA_019359885.1. Classification (NCBI taxonomy): domain Eukaryota; kingdom Metazoa; phylum Arthropoda; class Insecta; order Coleoptera; family Curculionidae; genus Listronotus; species Listronotus oregonensis. Next base: position 3,714 of record JAHBCN010004914.1, on the reverse strand, counting down.
GCCGTTAAATATCCTTTAGTCTACATTATTCGCATTCTCTATAACTATAATTCAGGTAAATAATATTACTCTGTCTATGCATAAAGTCGGGGTGCATAACGACGGCCTAAAGCCTTAATATTAACTGAAACTTTAAAAATAAAGGGGGCCGTCTTTTTATACGGGATATAAAGACTTGAAGGTTTGATAGAACAGCTGAGACCTCTTCGGGGGCCCCTAAGGACAAAGAAGAGCACAAAAGGGAATTTTTTTTAAAATAGATGAGGATAAATGATTGCCTGTAAATACCGTGTCCCCCAAGTCTGATTCCAATGAAGATTGTATGAAAGTGGTAGTAAATTGTATACTGCGGAGTTTGATTAGATCAGGGAAAAATCCACTTCTACTTTATGCCTCTCTGAAAAAATATTTTTAAAGAAGAAAAAAAACTTTTAACTTGTTCGTTTCATTTTTCAGGGGGGTTAGACTTAAAAATTGCTACTTGTAGGGGGTTTTATTAGGTAAAGTCGCTGACCACTATGCCACAGTCTTGTTAATAAACTGTCTCTTTCTTCAGTCCTGCCACCCAGAACAGGTTTTTTATTTGGGGTAAGCCTTTTTATAATATCCAAAGATTTAAGAAAAAAATAAAGGTTTACTGCATAATTTTAAAATACATTATTACAGTGACTAGTGTTTTTTTTTAACGACCCCAACCAAATTTCCAAAACTTTTAGTATACAATCGCATTTTTTTCTCCTATAATTTCGTTATCCCCATACCATTACAAATTTAGTACTTATGGTAATAGCTTGTCTACAAAAAAATTGTTTATTTTAAAAAAATATATTTTTTTGGTTACTTTTTTTTGGTTTCCCTCTCAATGAAAATTTTCCATTCCATAAGTTTTCATGGAGTTTGTCAGAAACATTTTAAAAGGTTGACGGCACAAAATCTTTTAAAATTGAACTGAAATAGTTGGTTTTTAAATTTAAGATGACTTGGTAAAGCGAAATCTACTTTTTTTTTTACATTTTTGGTAATAGTATTCGGTCGAATAGGTGACCATACATTTTTTTTCGTTGAAAAAAAAATTGGGCGTTTCTGTTTTTTAATTCAAAAACATTTTAGTAGTAGTAATGACTAAGATTTTCAATTAGAAGTTGTTTTTTGGGAACATATATTTTTGCTGCTAGGAAAAGAAAATTTTAGTAACTATTTGATATTCGGGGGAAAATTTTTTGCAGATATCTCGAAATATGTACAATTCAACCCGTAAGTTAAGAAAGTAAATCCTCTTTTTTTTAAACGAAAAAAAAATTTTTAAAATTTTGGTCTGGAATAAAATGTTTATTTCCTGGCAATTTGTTAATTTATTTTGATAAACCATTTATTTTTCACATGCAGAAAGACACGTCCCTTTAAAAAAAAAAAAAAGGTTTTTGATACTACCCCCCCAAATTTCATGCTAAAATTTATTAAACCTTATTTAAAAACTAAATATTCAAAAATTCATAATTTTTTTTTTTTTAAGGAATAGTAAAAAAACTTTAAAGACACATTAAAAAAACTAGAAAAAAATGTGTAGTGTAAAATAAAAAAAAAAATGATTACTAATAAGAAAAAAAGGGGGTTGTTTTTCAAAATTTTTTATTACAAAAAAAGTAAAAAAAAAAGAACGACGGCATTTATTTCTGTTGGGACAAGTCCTTAAGGCCCAAACTTTTTATTTTTACATTTAAATTTTTATGATACCCCCCCCTTTTGGTTCATGCTTAATAGAAGTTTCCATTTTAAAACAAAATATATTACGGGTTTTTTCAGAAACTATTTAAATTTATTTAAATTTTTTTAAAAGTGTTAAATAATATTTTGTTTTTATTTTGGACAGCACGCCACTTATAATTTGTGGCGGCGTCTTGTCGGTATACCCCGGGGGGTCGTAAAGTAAGGGGGAAAAATTCATTATTTCATAAACCACATGTTCTTTTTTTAAATTGCTCGAAACCGTCGAAATTTTTTTTGATTGCGCATATTCTGAGATAAAATGTAGATATACAGGATGTTAAATACGAGTGACAAAAAAATTTATTTTTAAAAAACCCCCTAAATTTTACATATTCGGTTTTCGGAAATTCCCCAAAATTTTTCATCTAGCACGTGCTATACGTAAAAACCAAAAGTGTTGGGGTTTTTTTTTTAATATTTGAAAATGAGAAAATTTCGGCACAAATCAAGATTAGATGATTTAAAACATTGCATCCGGCAAAAAGGGAACAAATTAAACCCCCCAAAGGTTCAAAATGTTCGGGGAAAGGGCTTAAAAATTTTTATTTTTAAGTTAACACAAGCAATGCTTAAAACTTGGTAGGAAATCGCAATTTCAGGTGTTACTGCTATTTTCAGAACGATAATAACTAACGAAAATATATTCAAAAAAACCCAAAATAGTATAGATAAACATAAAAAAAAAAAAGAATTATTGGGGGTAAATAAAAAAAAATTTTTTAAAAAACTAGAAATTTAAAAAATTTTTTTTTAAAATTTCAATTAACTGCAAGACGATATATAAAAGTTATGTATATATCTATATATATATATATATATATATATATATATATATATATATATATATATATATATATATATATATATATATATAAAAAAAATCTGAAACCAGAGTAGTGGAAATGCAGTCAATTGAAAGGCCACTTTAAGTAATTAACCCCTTTTTTTAAAAAATCGAGCTTTCGGAAAAATTTTTTTCCCCCATCAGGACAATCAAAAAAAAAAAGAAAATTCTTTTAGTAAACCAAAAAAATAATTCTCCTTTTTACAAAGTTCTTACCATATGTGAGTTAAAAAAAATGAAACAGGTTTAATAGCAATGAAAACAAAAAATTAAAATTTATATTCCTCCTTAAACTACATTGACTTTAAAATTGGGGTTTTTTAAAAAAAGGGTCGTTGCCACCATGTTACTAACAAGACTTTTCGGGTGAAAAAAAAAAAAACAAAAAAATTTTAGTTAAAAAACCTTTTAAAAAAAAAAGTACGGTTTTAAAATTTTTAAGACCAATGAGCGCTGTCAGTTGAAAAAAAAAATTTGATATAATGATTATAAAAAACTTTGGATTTTCCATTTTTTTTAAATTTGGACATCACAGGCCGCATCATGCCCCAACTGACAGAGCCATCTGTCGTGGTGCCTAGGTAATTATTTATACACTGCTCACAATTGGGGGGTTTGCAGATGCATTATTGTATTTTGAAAAAAAAATACCATTTACAAAAAATTTTAAAATAATAGATTGTAATATGTATTTTCCCACAAAATGCAAAGTTCAGATGCTTATTATTGAATTTAAGAAAAATTGTTTTTTTTTTTGGTACGAGAGAATATAATTATAAATGGGTTTAGATTTTTTTGGTATTATCCTTTTTTATTATATATATATATATATATATATATATATATATATATATATATATATATATATATATATATATATATATATATATATATATATGTATATATAAAAAAAGTTATTGCGAAAAAGTAATACTTTTAAATGGTTTCGACAAAAACTCACTCCACCAAACAACACATTTTACAGTTACGTTTGCAATCTAAAACAATATTATACGAAGTTATTTATACAATTTTTTCTACAAAATAATAAACTACATAACAAAAACAAACCTGTCGGCAACGGGGGTTTTGACGTTCTGCAA
>JAHBCN010004913.1:0-59995 GCA_019359885.1 Listronotus oregonensis | reverse complement strand
GTTTTGAAGGTAACTATGTCAACAAAAATTTTTAGGATTAGGTGGAAAAAAGAAGATCGACTTGTGAAGAAGCAAATGGTGCCAGTAACACCCCTGGGGCACCCCAGTACTAATTTTTAAAAGTAGATGACAACCATTTAAAATAAGTTTTATCGTCTTAAAAAAAAAAAAACTAAAGGCGGGAAAAGGGGAAAAAACCATCGAAAAAAAGGGAAGAAGCGCATAATGTCAGATGTAATAAAAAGCTTTAAAATTAAAACGGATGGGGTTCCAAGAAGCTAAAGGGGGACCTTTTTTGTTGTGTGAGACAAAGAAAAAAATCTGGTTAAAATTTTTTGTGACTTTAATTCTTACTTTGTCATGTATAATTTTGTTTTTTTAAATTTTTTAATTTTTGGGTTTAAAAATTTCCATTTTTACCTTGCAAACAAGTAGAAAACGATAGGGGTCTAAACAAGGGGGGATATTTTTAATCATTTCTTGGGGAATGTTGAGACTGCAGTTTTCACTCTATCCTGGGAAGAAAAGTCTATCCTAGAAGAAAATTTTTCAATCGTATCTAAAAACGGAGTTAAACAATTTTGGTTGGGAAATTTACCAGATAAAATCTATATATGAAATAAATTTGTTAGAAGACCTAAAGAAAGAAAACCAAAAATTTGGGCCAAATCTAATTCAAGGTTATAAACTCTACAAAGCCAGCTTTAACACATACCCCCCAAAAAATAAGTTCGTGACCTAAGAATTGGTTGAGTTTTAGAGGAAAAGGGGGTTTGTTTAAAAAAAATATGGTTTTGGAAGAAGTAGTGATTACCACCCAGAATAAAACTCAAAAGACTTAGACCCTTTTTAAAGGGAAAAGGGGGTTTGGTATGATCGGGTGGAAAAAATTCTCATTTAAAATGAAATACCCTTTTGAGGGCCGGGAAAGGAAAGTGGGGAGGCCCCCCCAGGGGATCATGGGGCGTTTTTTTTAAAAGGGCGTAAATTTAGAGAATTTTTTTAAATTTACCAAAAAAAAGAATATTTTAAAAAATACCACATCCCAAAAATGGATTTTTATTTTTAAACCCTTTAACCTTAAAAACCATTATTTTGTATACAAAGCCCTTTTTTGGGTTTGTTTTTTTAACGAAAATCTCAACTTTGGGGGTTTATTTTTTCTACAAACATACGGGCTTTGAGCAGATATTAACAATGGAATCTTTGTCTGTACGTTGTATTAAAAGTACTTTTAAGCAATTAGACTTTTGGAATATAATATTTATTTATCTTATAAGTATAATAATATACCGACAAACTTTATTTAGCTAACAGTAAATTACATATTAGTTTTTGTCAATATTTTTTATTGGTTTTTGTTTCATATTCACGAAGGCTCTTAATAGCATAGTGCAAATACTAATACTTGTTCATTTGTGTTGTGTGTTGGTGGTGAATTAAGAATAGGTTTTTTTAAATAAAAGCTATTTTTTAGCATATAGAAAAAAATAAATGCACAAAATACAAAAATATTTAAAAAAACAGGTTTTTAGAAAAAACAAAAAAAATTGTCCCTAACAGTTTTCTACAAAATAGTTGGTATTCTAGCTAACGACTACAAAGACACTGAATAAATCTCATAGATTTAATCACTAAAAATACGGTTTGTGACAATACCTGCATATCCTTTATTATATAAATATATATTTAATAATTATATAAAACCTATATATTAATATCTATAATAAATAATAAATAGATATATATATTTATGAACTATTATATTAATATATAAATATATATATATATATATATATATATATATATATATATATATATATATATATATATATATATATATATATATATATATATATATATATATATATATATATATATATATATATATATATATTTTACGCAATTATGTAAAAATAGATAGAAATTGCACCAGTAAAATTAGAATTTTAGGGATATGGTTTATGGTTTAGAAAATTTATTTCTGCCTTCTTTTTGGTGTTTTTAAGAAAATTTAGGGAAGCCCAGTGCTGTAGAACAATCTTGTCCACGCTTGCAGGGCAAAAAAGTCAAGCGGGTATAGGGGAAAAAACCCGGCTGAGTTTGGGCAATGTACGGTCAGGTCCGAGCTTATACTAAATAATTGTAACCATGTATAAAGTTAACAAATGTCCAATTCAAACCTAATATACTTTTACTGTTTTTCTGATTTTTTGTACAAACATTTTTGGTTTTTAAGGAAAACTATTACAGAATATTTAAAATTATTTAATATAATTATTTAATTTTTTTACCGCGTTTAATTGTGTAATATTAGATTTTATATCATTTGCTTTAATATGGAAAGATTAGATGGCGACATTTTACAGCCTTCTGTTTAAATGGCCGATATTTGTATTAGTTTTCTATTTTATCAAAAAAGAAAACACGACTATTTTTGATAAATGTCAAACATTGTATGATAGTTTAGTGTACTTATCACCAAATGTATGACAAAAGAACGGCAAGATAGTGGAAATAAGTTTATTTAATTATTTATCATATTTAATAACTCATATCTCAAAAATAAATCGTGGAAAAAAATTTCCTTTAGATTTGTGGTCAGCGCCTCCGTATGGAAAAACTCACTTAAATACTAAAGTAGCGTGGGTGTCTTCAGTGTGATAAGCGGGAGTTTATTCACACAGGACTAAATATTATTGGATTAACCTTTGCGTGTAGTAGATTCCATTCTGGATACTCTGGGAATAACCGAACGAAGAGAGTGGAAAATTTGGGACCTCCTAAGTTGGACTGTAAAAAAATGCATAAAATTGGCACTATGTGTTACTCTGTTGGGAGCTGCCAGAGGAATTATACTTGCGAACTCCTTGGAACAAGAGCCGTGAAAATACCCAAAAAAGCGACATATCCTCTACCGCCCGTCGGTGGGTAAGAGAACAAAGCTTTTCTGTAAGCGTGTGACGCAGTAAACTAAATTTAAATAATTGGGCCAGGGGCGCCAAAATCACCTCCCCCCCCAATGAGAAGCTGTTCGCTCCGGCCCTGCTCCTTTGTCACTAAAGTATTGCACACACAGCTTTTTTCCGTCGTTATAAAAGATATTATTTTGAAGTTTGATGTGTTAAAAAGGTTTATATAGGCAAAATGTCATTTAACAGGATTTAATATATAACTCCCGAAATAATTAAAATTAGACCCAAGGTAATAATTTCAAATGAAATTTTGTATTTTTTTAGAGGACAACTATAAAAAATGTAAAATTTAATTTTTAGTAGGTATATGTCACATGATGCCAATCTAATTAACATGACGGAAATCCGCACAACTTGCACTAGTATCCGGTTGTCAAAGGGATCTTAAAAATTTTCAATTGTTGGCACAATGTCGGGCATATCAGTTTTTAACTGAAAGCCACTTTCTGACGTAGACGTTCTCAAATATGCTAAATGGAAAATATGTTTCTATTTTTAGTTTTAAAAAAAGGAAGCTAAGTTAAAGTACAAATTTACATTAAAACAACCAAATTCAACACAATTTCCTTGTTTTTCATATGACTTACAAGATAGATAAGCACGGGTTATTTAAAAAAAAGTTCCTACAGCAAGGAATTTAACTTAGTACTTTCTTATAAAAACTGTATTAGGTAAATAACCAGAACTTATTAAGCTAAAGGACATTCCAAGTTCCCAAAATAAAATGAAAAAGTGTAATTTACTAGTCTTAAATTAAATACTTACTAATAAACTATCGAATGTTAAATTTAAAAACAATAAATAATATCAAAATAAATAAGTTAAAAATAAATATTTAAAAAATTGTTAAAAATCGTACATGTTTTGAAATTGTGACTAAAAGAAACGTTAAAAGATTATTAAGCCTAAGTAAAAAAAGTGCAAATGACAGCCATAAATAATATGGAGAAGTTGTTAATATTAGTAATTTACATCACAACGGAACAGACTGTGACTTTTTCTTCTGCGGATTAATAAAAATTTGCTTAAAAAGTAAAAAATAAAATAAAATTAAAGGATAAGATCTATTAATAGAAGCAATGTTTTCAAAAATATTTTAGAATAGCCAAAAACTATTTTGTTATTTAAAGGTGGATGAAGAAAAACATAGTATTTAAAATAATAGAAGTCTGGGTCTTTTTGTTTTTTTTTCTAACCATGCTAAAACTTTAAAATCAACATTGATTTAAATGTATTGTTTTGCTAATTGTGCCAATAATAAATATTTTTTTCCTTCCCCAAACGAAGTCAAAAAATTACATGTTTTAAAAAGGTAGTGAAAAAATATGTTTATAATTATCATAATCAGCAAAATAATCACTTCAAAAAGAGTTTTGAGAGTTGGATCGGTTAGAGAAATAACCCGACCCAGTGCTTCATTTATTTTTCTTACCATGTTTTTTTTTTATCCACTGGTAAAAACATAGAATATCCTTTTTTGTATCGTTTTTAGAATTTTACCGATGAAAAAATAAGCACTATCTTTGCCTGTTTTAATATGTTTCCGGGAAACTCATTGCTATTGTCAGAGCTCGTCTCTGTTTACTTTTAAACGGCGACTTATAAGTACTCAAACAATAATATTCGTATTGCTCAAATAGCTTTTTCATAACTTAAAAAAATTAATGACCAACGCCATCTTTTACTTCGATTTTTAATGATATGGTTTAATGAATAATATTTAGGTTTGGTAATAACGTAATTACTTGGAAAAACTGAAATTTATATAATATAAAAAAACTAGTTTTAACAATAATGCAGGTAAATAGTGGATAAAATTACATGAAGAAGAGGGAATATCCTTTTTCTCCCTTGGATTTTTATGTCTCGCCCTCTTCACGTCGGCATTAAATTTAATAATCCGTAAGAGAAAAAGTGACACTTTTCTTGAACTGAAATAACTATTTAATTTTTTGTTCAGATAGCCTTACTTACAAGTTTTATTTAAATAAGATAATCTGGACTAAAAAACCAAATAAATAACAACATAAATCAATGAAAGATATTATCCGAAAACAGCAAAACAGATACAAACTAGCGCCTTTTATTAAAAGTTATTAATCCGTGAACAGATAACTCATAAACTCATGATCAAACGTTTAAAACAGCAATCGTTTAATTTCCTTTAAATTACGGGTTTCTTGAAGTTTCTGAGTAGCACCATTAATGTTATATTTCTTTCTTAATTGGCAGTCATTTTGTCAGAAAGGGGGTATTCACTCTAGAGACTTGTGGATAATTTTATTTTTACTATTATGAGCTTTCGTGTTTCCTGTGGAAAATTGCGTCTTGTCTGTTATAATAATTCATGCCGGATTTTAATTTAAATACTTGATTTTACGTTATTACAGATGTGAAAATATTATATTTTTGGTACGTGGCATGACTTTGGATAAAATATTTATAATCTGGACATTTTTGTTTAGAAGTGACAAAAGCAAAAACTAAAGAACAAAAATATACCTCGTTGGTCAATTTAAAGAGCTAGTTACACTGTCAAAATTTTGTTTAAATCAAGGGTATTACAAAAAGGAACATATAAGAAGTACAAATTTTTAAATTGATACCTTCAATGTGCTTAGAAGCATGATGAATAAAAATAATAAATGGAAACACCCAATTAACAAATGTATTTCTAACTAAAAATAGTGTCGTTGTCTTTGTCAGTTATTAGTGAAATAGATCTACTATAAACTAATTATTTATTTATAACAAAATTGTAAAGGACCCCGCACATTTTTTATGGGAAGTGGCCAACGGTCAAAATGGCTGAAATTGATATATTTTTTTAGCTTTTGTCATCCTGAGAAACAGTGTCAATGAGCACGAAGCTCCATTATGCGTATTTTGGTTCCTATGGAGATCCAAAGCTCCACAGATCGATCATTTCTTATGGGAAGTGACCCTGGTGAAAATGGCTAAAATCGATATATGTTGTAGCTTTTTTCGTTCTGAGAAAAAGTATCAAGGGACATGAAGCTCTATTATGGTATTTTAGCACCTACGGAGCTCCAAAACTTAAGTCAATCACTTTATGAAGAGTGGTCCACGGTGAAAATGGCTAAAATCAATATATGTTGTAGAAGGTATTTAAATTTGTAAATAATCGATTGTGGAGCTTTGGAGCTTCGTAGGTGCCAAAATTCGCAAAATGGAGCTTCGCGCCTATTGACACTTTTTCTCAGGATGACAAAAGCTAAAACATATATCGATTTCAGCCATTTTTACCGGGGTCACTTTCCACAAGAAATGATCGATCTATGAAGCTTTGGAGCTCCGTAGGAGCCTAAATACGCATAATGGAGCTTCGTGCTCAGTGAGACTTTTTCTCAGGATGACAAAAGCTACAACATATATCGATTTTAGCCATTTTCACGAAAGCCACTTTCCATAAAAAAATTTTTGATCTGTGGAGCTTTGGAGCTCCGTAGGAGCCAAAATACGCATAAGGGAGCTTCGTGCCCATTGAGACTTTTTCCCAGGATACAAAAACTACAGCATATATTGAATTTAGCCATTTTTAGCTCGGGGCTCACTTGTCCATACAGAAGTGTGCAAATTCTTTAAAATAAAAAAACAGGTTTTAGATGGTAGACTTGTACACTTCGAGCTAAATTCCAAAAATTTATTTTAACAAACTGTTTAACTAGTTTTTTTTAAAAGGGTACTTTATTCTTGGGTAAATTTCACGTTTTTGCCGCTGCCCTGTCTATTACTACATTGCAATCATTTTAGATTTCTTTCGTATAATATTTTTTAATAAGCAATATTTTTCTACATTAAAATAATTGGAATGATGGAACACGCTGTATTCATATACAAATTAGCAATTTTATTTGCAGTTTCCAAATTCTTTTATGCTTTCCGTTTTGCATCTAAAACTAAAAGAAAATTGCTTGTACTAATTTCTTAGTCAGTTTTGGAAGTCTTATTTCGCGCTTTTCGTTTTAAATGCTGCTTGAAATAAACGGTTTACGAAATTTCACGCTTCAAGCTATTAACAGTCGCTCGCCAGTGGAGTGCAAAATAATTTGGAAACATAAGAGTTAAGATTTCTATTTATTTATTAGGGCCATTTAATTCATTTAATATAGGTTTCTTTAAAATAGCCCCAAAAATTGAATTATTTTTTAAAAAATGTATTTTTGACAGCCGATATAGCTGTAAAAATACGGATGTCATTTTTATTATGTCTCTTTTTAAAATACATTTATGATACTATTTTAAACAATTTAAATATTTTAAGTGTTAGTTTTGGTTAGTTCTGGTTAGTAAGTAATACATGTTTATAAATTATTTGATTCCCACCGCTGTATTCGCACGTCGTTGTCGTGGTTGGGCCAAGTAGGATCTTTTGGAACATGACCTAGAGTTGCTCGTTATCGGCAACTCTTGTTACTAGTGTATGGAGGAACGGGATCCGAAGCTAAGACGAACTCAAGGTGTAAGCATACCGTGCTGTTGAGTGAATGACATTCTGTGCCTTAAACAGGTGTTTCCAACGGTGCCTCTGAGATACAGGGCGACCTCTCAGAGCATCTAGACTTACTGCGGTAATGAGAGGCTCTGTCGTGGTGGACTACTTCCTAGCTCCAAAGAAAGCTGACAGAACTTTCATAGGAAAGTGCAAGGTGCACCGACAAAACGGTTTAATCATTTAAAGGTTCCCAGTAAGTTATTTTCAACTGGAATGCATCTAGCAAAATCATTTTTTTCCCTTTAAATTAAATTTTTTTAAAAATTAAATTTTTATTTTTTTGCAAAAAGTTTAAAAATTTTTACCAAAAAAATTTAGGTATTTTTTATTCCCTGATATTTGGAAAAAAAAGTCCATTAATTTTTTATTTATTTGGTTTTTTTGAATTTAAATTTAAAAATTTTTAAAAAAAACTTTTTTAAAATTTTTTTCCCCAAATTTAAAAAAATTTACTTAAAATTGAAAGAATTTTTTTTTTTATTTATTTAAATTCCTTTTTTACATTAAAAAATGAAATTTTTAATGAAAAAAAAATTTAAAATTTAAAAATTTCAAAATTAAAAATTTTAACCCAGGAAATGAAACCCCCCCTTTCGGAAAAAAATATTTTAAATTTATTTTAAGAATTCATAAAATTAAAAAACGAAAAAAAATCTTTAAAAATTCTGAAACTTGCCAAAGTGCTTTCTTTTTTTGGAAAATTTTATGGAAAACTAAAAACATTTCAAAAAAATATCCGAAAACTTTTTTAATTTTATTTAAATTTTTTAAATCCCTTAGTAACAATTCTCCCTTTTCGGGGAATTTTGTTTTTCCCAAATGAACAAAAATATTTTAACACTACCTTTTTTATTTTTAAAAACTTTTTTTTTCAAAAAAAAAAAAAGGTAAAAAAAAGTTTTTAAAAGTTGTGGAAATTTTAATGGTTAAAATTGGGGAAAAAAGAAAGTTATTATTGATTCATTTTTTGTTATTTTTTAAAGGGACTTGCCCAATTTTTAAAATTTTTAAAAGGGAAAAAAAAAAAGGGTTTTTTTTCAAAATAAAACAAAAAATTAATTCCTTTTCTCAAATATAAAATGTTAAAAAAATTTTTTAAAATTTTAACAAAATTCTTTTAAACAAAATTTTAAAAAAAAAATCAAAATTTTTAAAAAAACATCAAAAAAAAATTTTTTCCCCCAAAAAGGGTTTCAGATTAAATTCTATTAAAAAAATTTTTTAACCAAAATTTTTTTCCCCCTAAAAGGGGGGTTTTTTTGGAAAAAACTTCAGTTTACGGAATTTATTTTTGAAGAAAACATAAAAATTTTAAAACATTTTTTTTTTTTCGATTTAAAGTTAAATTTACAAAAAAATAAATTCCAAAAAACTTTTAAATTTTTTCCTTTTGGGCCCCTTTTTTAAAAAAGGGAAACCAACGTACCATTTTAAAAACCCAAAATCCGTGGGGGGTTTCAAAAAAAGAGGCACTTGACAGTTATTTCCGGGCGATTTTGACATTTTTCTTTTGGGGGCTTCCTCACTAACGAAAGGGACAGAATCATTTTCTAAAAAGTCGCGGTTTTTCCTGCCAAAAGCTAAAGGGGCCCCCAAAGGGAAAAGGAAAAGGTCCCAAAAAGGGTTCGTTTGAAAGGTCCCCTAAGTCACGGCCCTTTTTACGGAAAAGGTTAATCATCCCAAACAAACAGGTGCTCTAGGAAGGATCCTGAACCAAACAGAAGGCAGATAGAACCAGCTTTTATAGGAAAATGATTCCCTGGCTTTTAAACAGAAAGCGAATAGACCGTTTTCATAGGGAAAGGCCGGAGATACGGCCTTAGAAGGAACATCTGGTTCCTGTAACAAGGACCTGGTAGCTACCCACGTCACTAGACCGGAGAGGAGAGCAAGACGGATCCAATCGCTTTCCAGGAGACAGGGACACTAGAACACATATTGTGCTCTTGTCCGGTAGCGACACGAGTAAGAGGAGATGTAAGAACTCTCTTCCAATCTGATATCGGATTCATTAGAAGTCTGATCCTATTGGAAAAAATATAAAAAGGTATGAGCCACAATAGACCGAGCGGTCGCAGTGGAAGGCGTAAAAAGTGTACTCACTTTAAACCTAACCTAACCTAAACTATTTGGGATATACCACCTAGGAGAGCAATGAACAAAAATCTGGTGTTGCCAAAACAAAGTTTTATTTAAGGTTTATTTTTTAGTAAGTTTAATATTTATTTTCAGCGATTATTTATTCCTAAATACTATTAATACAGAATTATTGATTAATGACCCTCATTATTGCATGCTTTTTAATTCATATACGATTTTAGTGATTACAAAGTACAGGCAAAAATTAAAATAATAAAAAAAACAATAAGTCTTTTTATAAAGATGTCATTTGAATAGCAACCATCAAAACATTTGTCAAGTTGGTTTTCTAAAATCAAAATACATTCGTACAGCAATTTAAGAAAAAATATGATTTTCACAACTTAAAACGATTGCCAAAAAAATGTAGTAACCAACTTAAGTATTAACTGGCGATTAATGATTTCAACTATTAATTGGCCTTTATTAGTAATTGACCTTATTAAAACTCTTGTTTGTTAATTATGTATTAATACACATTTTTTTTAGAATATTGCAGGATTTGTTCTCTTATACAAAGGTATCTAGTTTATTTATTTCTTTTTTATATTTTTAAATTAATAATCCATGTTATAAATAGTTATATTTATACACGGCTAATTTATTTTATATATATATTTAACCCCGGTAATAACACTATTTAAATTTTTAATTTGGCCATAATATTTAATATTAAAAATAACAAATTTGATGCATATAAGCATTATGGTAACAAGCAAAAAAAAAGAATTTTAAATAATGGTAAAAATGCAGCTTTATGCCTATTTTTTGTTAACAGACAATACAAAAAATTTCAAAAGGTAATATAAAGTAAACAAAAATAAAATATATTTACAAGTTTTAATATTAATATATGTACATAATATATATTTACATTAAAATAAATTAAAATTCGGCTTTATATATTTAAGTAAATAAATTATTTAATTTCTGCACAAAATGGTAATAACTAAAATTAAATAACAACCGATATGGATATTTTATATAATAAAATCAGCATCAAAAAATATCTAAAAAATGTACTTTTTTATAAATTTCAATACTTCATTACCTTATAGAAACAGACCAATTTTTGATCTAAATGTTATGGTAAATTTGAAAAGCTATTCTTCTTTTTCAATATATTGTGTACACATTCCTAATAGTCCAAGCGGCGACCCTCGTAAAAGGAAGTGAACGAGAATACGTACAAAAATAGACTTTATTACTTCTTGGATATTTAACAAGTAACAACGGTCTGGCAATCTAGTAACTTAACATTTTTTTTAATATTTTTTATATTTTTTGATAAAATTGTTATTTAAGACATACGTACAGTGTTTTACTATTCGAAAGAGTTTTGATAAGTAGTACATAAAAATTTAAGGAATAAAGAGACTTTGTATTTCGTGCAAATTTTTATTTAAAACAATCCTAGCAGAGCGCTTTTGGTATAACCATCATCAGTGCTATCTACAACCAAGAAATGAAGTTTAAAAATAAATTGAAGAAATGTTTAAATATTTTAAGAAAGGAAATTGAAAAAATAGTTTAATGAATTTCTGATCTTAAAATTTATTTTAAGTGAAATGAAACATTACATATAGTAAATCTAGATGAAGTAGTAAATTTAGTGAACTTGGTACGGAAAGAAAGGAATAAGCAAAAGAAAAGTTTAAAACTTACTTGTCGTCAAGCTGGAGTCGTAGCAATTTGAGCAAACAAAACATGTAGTAGGACCTTAGTAAACTATCACATTATTACATTAAATAAAATAAAAGTCAAAACAACAGTGAGTTATGTTACATTTTTCCTTATTAAAGGGTAAAAAAGGTGAAAAATCAAATAAAATATATATTTTTTTAATTTTAATTATTTATATATAATTAAAATATTTTAATTTTAATTCGATTTTTTGAACGCGCCTTTTTTTCAAAAAATTGTTTTCACATTTTTTATAATTTATTATAATTGACGGTCCAATTTAAAAGTAAGAATTTCTTAAATATATTAAAGGTTAAAAATAAATAATTAAAATAAAAAAAATATATATTTTAATTTGATTTCTCAAACAAAGCCTTTTGAACATTATAAATTTACAGTTCCTAACAACAAGCACACTCCAACTAATCTCGGACTAGTATATCCTTTTCTGCGCCCTTGAAATGGTTGTCTATCCTTTTTATTCGTCAGTACAACTGGTTTCTTAACCTAACATAATCACATGTTCGTCCTTCCACAAAATCGTACACTTGTGTAGTTTTTAAAAAAATTCACCCTTTAATAAGAAAAAATGTAACATAACTCACTGTTGCTTTGACTTTTATTTTATGTAATAATGTGATAGTTTACTAAGGTCCTACTACATGTTTTGTTTGCTCAAATTGCTACGACTCCATCTTGACGACGAGTAAGTTTTGAACTTTTCTTTTGCTTATTCCTTTCTTTCCATACCAAGTTTACTAAATTTACTACTTCATCTAAATTTACTATATGTACGGCGAGTGATGATCGGGATGTTAAATTTAGCAATTGTTAAAAGTTAACAACGGTTTAGAATGTTTAACAAAACGTCATTGTCAGTGTTATTCAATGATTTTAGTAGGCAACCTGTCCAAATCTGTCATATTGTTAAACATTCTAAACCGTTGTTAACTTTTAACAATTGCTAAGTCCATTGCTAAATATAACAACGCGATCATCACTCGGCCGTAAATGTTTCAATTTCACTTAAAAATTAATTTAAAGATCAAATAATTTATTAAACTACAATTTTTTTGACAATTTCCTTTCTTAAAATATTTAAGCAGCTCTTTAATTTACTTTTAAAGTTAATTTTTTGCTTTTATATAGGACTGATGGTGGTTATACCGAAACCGCTCTGCTAGGATTGTTTTAAATAAAAATTTGCACAAAATACAAAGTCTCTTCATTTCCTAAATTCTTACGTGCACACAGCCACAACCAAGTTTTATAAAAATTTAAGTCTGGCACCCCTATTCTGTACACAACTGTTTGCCAGACCACCTTCAAAATATTTATTTCAATAAAAAATTTTATATAAGGTATAAGAAAAAAAGGCAAAATTTTAGGTTTTTATCCTACTTTTAAATAGAATTCGTCTGGCACATTAATACTTGACCATTTTTCTTTAATAAATTATTTTTGTAAATTTTTGTAAAAATAATAGATTTGACATTAGTATAGTGTTTTCCTATTCAAAGGGGTTTTGATCAGTAAAACATAAAAATTTAAGTATGGTACCCCTATTCTTGACGCAACTGTTGGCCAGACCACCCTCAAAATATTTATTGCAATAATTAATTTTCTATATGAGGTATAAGAAAAAATTGAAACCTAAAATGCTTGGTTTTTATCCCTCTTTTAAATAGAATTGGTCTGCCACATTAACACTTGACCAAAACTAGGTCAAACCACGATTAAGAAAGCCCTTTGTTGCTAAGCTCGAGTCTATTTTGTTTTTAACATAATTGACAGCAAATTATTATTTTGTCAAATATGTCATATTGTAAAGCTTGTGTTTTTAAGTCATGAGTATCTACACTAATTAATTTTAATATGATATAAAAAAAAATAAAATACTTACCGAGTGATGATCGCGTTGTTAAATTTAGCAATGGACTTAGCAATTGTTAAAAGTTAACAACGGTTTAGAATGTTAAACAAAATGTCAGATTTTGATAGGTTGCCTACTAAAATCATTGAATAACACTGACAATGACGTTTTGTTAAACATTCTAAACCGTTGTTAACTTTTAACAATTGCTAAGTCCATTGCTAAATTTAACAACGCGATCATCACTCGGCCGTTAATGTAACAAAGCTGATAACAAAGCGAAAATATTACCTATTATTGCTAATGCGTTCAAAAAATGTTGTTTATTTATTAAAATAAAAAAGCTTTTCAAAAAACTGTAAAATTATTTTGTTCTCCTTCAGAGTAAGTATAAAATAATATTTTTGTTACACAATACAGAATCAAAAAATCAATAAAAAAGTCGAGAATTATTAGAGTTAAATAAAAAAGTGCATAACTAGTAATTGACCTCTTTTAGATTTCTTATACCAAACCTATTTTTTTAAATAGCTGAAAGATTGAAACCCATTCTCAAGAAAGGATAGTAATATCTCTATTCTTCGTTGCTTGCAAGGTAATAAACAAATTAATTAGTTTCCAAATTACATAACATCTGAAATAACACAAACCTATTTATGACAGACAAAATACCTAAGGTAGACCTTTTGAATCTTATTTGAAATAATTTCCCTGAGTTTCTTGGCAAATCTCTGATCATTCTATAGACATAACTATAGCTTTAATCCAGGTTCGGCATTCTTCATAAGGCCTATCACCCCAACTTTGTGCTTAGCTTGCCAGTTTCTTTTTCAATCGGCTATATCTATTATTGAGTATGGTTACTTTTCTAGCTTTTATCAAAATATTGTTATATTTAAAATTACACCAACCGCTTTTTTTCTTACACCATCGGTACCATTTTTAGTTTTGCGAATGTTACTCTTTACTTCACTATTTAAATGCTTAGCCGGTCTGTGAGCCTGAACGTTGACGAAAAACACTTACTTTAGATTTGTAATCAGCGCCTCTGTATGCAAAAATCATCGAAATCGGAAAGGGTCGAGAAAAGTAAAGACTTACCATAATTTGTACTGGTTGTTTGTGTTTAAGGGTAGTAAAATATTTTATAAATTTATAATTTGTATAAAAGTACAATAAAATAGTGTTTGTTTATGCAGATAACATAAACAAATTTAACAAAAAGTATAAAATTTTTTACATAAGATTTTTTTTATATCGTCAGACAGTACACCAAGGCTGAGTCTTCCATACTAACGTTAAGTGTGGTAAAAAGAAGTTTATTTACACCAGACCTAAAGATTTGGAAAAGGGAAAACTTCTGCGGGTAGCGGATTCTAGTCTAGAGACTCTGGGGATGATGAAAGAAAGAAAGTGGGAAGTTCGGGGCCTCTTAAGTAGGACTGTAAAAGGATGCATAAAAGTGGCACTACGTGTTGCTCTGTTGGAAGCTTCAGAGGAATTATACTTGCCAACTCTTCGGAGCAGAAGCTGGGACCAGGCTTAAAGATATTAAATTTCCTGAAATTTAAGATCGTTCGCGAATATTTGCGAACTTATTTTTTCACTACCAATATTGGAGACAAACATAAAAGGGATTTAACTAGAGCTTCCACACTATTAATTTTTGAGGAATCACCAACATGAAACAAATAAAAAGTAATACATGTATTTTTTGTTTTAAATTTTGCTAACAGACCAACAGACTCCACAGACGCTATCTCAATTTCCTGCTATTTGAGGGCCATTTTTGTAACACAGATATGGTGCTCATTATCTTTAGGATCCATACTGGGAAACAAAACCTAAATCATGGATTCTAGAGGTAAGGCTCATCATCTCTGTGTTACAAAAATGGCCCTCAAATTGCAACACATTAAGATGGCGCTGGTGATCCCAAGACTCGTTCTTAACCAATAACCTTATTGTTTAAACCTTTACTTTAAATATTGCGGTCAAGGTCATTGGTTCTTATTGGTTTGCTTAGCTACACTAGCGCCTTCTAGTGGGGCTACTTTTTAAGCAAAACAGCCATAAAAGAGGGTATTTCTTTACCTCTCTAATCTCCATAACCAAAATAAAACAATTATGAGATTCCCTCACAGCCCAGTCAACCCACATCGACTATATACTAAAGGATTGCTTAGTTCGCGGAATTTGTCTGCCAAGGTCAAACTCGCTCTGACGTCACCACCGGTGCTGGCAGAAAGCACGTCTATGCGTTATATACCAAATTTAGAAAAAGTTTCTTAATGAATGATAAATTGTAAGCGAAATTTGGATCCTATACTTTTAAAAACATTTTTTTTTTAATTTAAGATAAGAATAATATAGTTTTATATTTCTAATAAATTAAATTTAAAGCGGAAACATTACATTATACGTATAGTTTTATTATTGCAACTACCCTAAAGTATTTTATTAAAACAATTTGGGATGGGATACTTAAAAAACGAGTATATAGACATAAGATTTACACTAATTTATTAAAAAACAATAAATCACAATAAGCATAAGAAAAATATGGTTATTTTTAATTATTGTTTACTGTTATAAAATATAAATTTAAAACTAAAACATTAAATCACCTGTTCTTACCTATCTAGCAAACATGTATTTTATTTTATTTAAAAAAACATCTTTTTGAATTTTTCTCTATTGTACACTATTTTATGCACTTTTTTAAGTAAGTATTTGAGAATTACGTAGGTAGAAAAAGTGTAAAATATTTATGAATAAGAAACAGATCTTATATTTTACAAGCAGCCTCTTTGCTCAAAGAAATGTGGCCATTTACCTTTTTGTCGTGAGTCAAATTGTTACACACAATTACCAATACGAAACAAATATTTATTTGTCTCCTCTAGTCCAAACTGTACTAAAAATACTTTAATAAACGCCAATTGTTCAACAAAATCACAACAAAAACCAAAAACCCTTCAAATCACACACGATCAAATGGTCAAATAAATGTAAACAAAACTATTCAACACCGTTGGTGACGTCACAACCGCTCCCAGCTTTCGCTAAATTTTCCAACGTACCTTAAATGGAACTGAGCAGTTCTTTAGTATATAGTCGTTGGTCAGCCCACTCCCAATTAAAAGATGTCAAAGGCAGATGGCGCTCCAGTCATTGTTGTTGCAAAATGACCAATTGTGCGTACAGCAGGCGCAATTTAAAAAAGGAAAACAATACGCGATTGATAACAAAATTAGCCGTAAGATAAAGATAGCGGCAGTAATTTAAATGCGAATAATCAGGCGAACTTAGCAGCCAAAATTCGCATTCTTCACTTGGAAATGTCCGCGGCCACATCTCTAGTCCCAAAAATATTGCTCAGTTTAAAAAGGCGCTGTCGTAAAAAAAAGTTTGAAAAACCTGAACAAGAGCTAGCCATATATCTCAACAAAACTAAATACAATTTTACGCAATTAAAACCTAATAAAATTTTACGTAATTACGTTAATTAGGGTAACGGGTACAGTTATTGGCCACTTAACGATTTTAAAATCTTATTTTTGTTTTTATTTTAGGATTTTCAAATTAAAAAAGAAGCTGTATTTTTTTCTAAATAATTAATACCTTTCAATATTTAAAACGACATTTTATTTTACATTTTCAGTTCTCTAAATAATTTTAAAATACAACATTTGAAAAACATACAAAAAATACAGTTATTGGCCACAATATTACAGTTATTGGCATAGCGATACACAGTAATTGGCCACCTTAAAAATGTAGAGGTTTATTGATGCAAAATTATGTTTTTTAGTTTTGCAGTTATTACACACAAAAGTATCGTGATTTTCTGGTTGTCGAGGTTTTTCCACACGGTAAGATGATAGGTTCTGAGGCAAAATTGGCATCTGACCCCTTTCGTAAATGAGAAATATTCATAATACAATCATAGCAAAGGCCGCTGGAAACTCTATTTTGTGTGAATACATTTTTGTTATTGTCTAACGGCACTATAACATCAGAAATAATAAACACCTTGGATTTAGGCGCATCATTTTCTCTGTCCAAAAATAGTTTGCGTTTGGTTGAAGCAGGTACATTTCTTTTTAAAGGCGTTTGGCATAGCGATGGCGATTGAAGACTATTAGCAAATTCGTGTTTTAAGTCTGAATTCATGCATTTCACATTATTATTATTGTTATTATTACATTCATTATTAGTAATAATCTCAATATTATTGATATTTTCAGGGCTTATGATATTATGCGAAACTTCTTTAAATTCAGTTTTTTGGGACGAGTATTTTTCTGGGTCTATTTCATTGGTTTGATTATCAGAAGGGTTATGAAGGTATTCTCCATTGATGAATTATTTGAAGAGTAACTTTTAACTTCCATCTCTTTGACAGGGATATTTTGTGGAAGATGTCGTCTCTTTGTAAAACTGTTGCTTCAATTTCATTTCCTTTTGTTACTAATTTTGCTTCGTCTACTTTCTTCAGATATTTTGTTCTATTATTATTATCTTTACGTGGCTTCAGTTTTGCTTTTGCTGCTTTTCTGTAATTGCTTTCTTGTTCTTATTATCTATTCTCTTTCCTTCCTTTCTTCTTTCAACTTTTTTTGCTCTAATTTCTCTTGTATTTTACGTTTTTCTGCTTTTTTGCCTATCTGAAGAAGTAAGCACAAACGGTAATTTTTCAGTTTGTTTTTTACCTTTACGTTCAGGAGTTTTTGGCCAAAAAAGAACTTTTCAATAGATGAATTTTCTCCCTGATGCGTATTTTCGGATTCGTTAGTATTTTGTGCATTATTAGGCTGATCAACAAATTCCACTTGAATCGAAGACGTAATGTGGAAGTAGAGGGCACATCAAGTAGATTATTCTCCATGACAAAAGGAATATCTGTTATATCGTAAGTGGTTAATTTATCTAAATTAGTTGTATTGTTGGATAGGGAGGATATATCAGCTATTATATTATGCTCCGTTACAACGGGAACTTCTATTTCAGATGGGGTTAGCTGTTCTGGAGTAGTTGTGAGAAGAGATATCAAGGTTATTATTTTCTGTTAATGCGGGAATGTCTGCCATGTCATGTGTTAGATCGTCTGACGTAGTGAGAATAGAATCAGATTTTGTTATGCCTGACTTATTTTTAAATAAATTAAATATATTATATATTATATCTGCGTCTTTATTTAGATCTTTACATTCATCATTTTGAAACATGTTTATATTCGCAGTACCAACTAGTCTTTTAAAATCGCCATAGGTTATAGTTTCTTCTTCAGAAATATTTTCTGTAATTCTATTGCTGTTCTTTCTAAACATTTAGAGTAATCAATTGCGAAGGGTTCCATGGATATAGCCCAGTTGCTTTAAAACCATTGGTTATACATGCTGACTTTAACGTACTAATAGCCGTATTTAATATTATTGCAAATTTTTTCCTTCGTAACTATAGAATTTGATTTTCCTTCTAAAGTTTAGAACGGCTCTATTCCATCAATTTTCAAGGGTTTAAAAGCCGCAACATCTGCTGGTTGCATAAGTCTCGTCGCGTTTGGATACAGCGCCACTAATATTATGTTTAACTTTAAACACAATTCTGTAGTTTGGAGAGTTAAATGGGTTATATGCCCGTCGACAAATAATATTATGGGAAATTTAGTATTTTAGCCAGTAAATGTTTGTAAAGACGTTTCTATATATTCAAAAAGTCTCATTTTTCATCCAACCTGAGTCGCTGCAACCGATTCCCCACCCCGCAGGTAAACTTTGCAACATCTGGCGGTGTTATGTCGCCAGATGCTGCAAATGTAACTTACTGTTAATTACTTTCATGATGTTCAATCTCGTACACATTTTGCTTCCCTCACAGCTAAAACTCTCTTGTTTTTCGGACATAAAAGGAAACATGTCTCATCACCGTTGAAAATACGTGACGGATCTTGAAGAATGTCACTATAACCTTTTTGATTCAAATAATTTTCCACTCCACTAAACCATTTTCGAATGTCATTTTCAGAAATGTTGGAGCTTGCCGCAGTAATACTTCTGGAGTCCTTAGCGTTAATTCTGGATTTCGTTTTAAAAGGATCTGTACCATCCCCTTCCCGGCATATTGTGTGCAAATGGATTCTCCGGGGATTAGCATCCAAAAATCCTTTGACCGACTCCTGGATATCTTCTACCTCAGTGGAAAGCCTTTTTTCTGACATGAAAAAATCCATCCTAATCGATTCTCCCTCAAATGACAGAATGGGGTTTGGTCCACGAGTGGTTTTATTTCGAAACTTGTCCCACCCTAAATTGTAGAGTAGCTCGAGGAACATTGAACTGCCGGCGGCTTTTTTTTGACTCATACCATTGTCAACTGCTTCAAGAGCTTTATGTATATCAGATTCCGTGTATTTATTATTGTGCACGTGCGTTTGACCTTTTTTTGCGTTAGGCATTATGAATCTGAAACAATAGACTTGTGGATAAACGAAAGAAAGGCAATATTGCTTCAAAAATGTCAAGAGTATAGATATTGGCCACCCTAAAAGACAGTTATTGGCCACCGGCCAACTACTGGTCAAACGAGTAAAAGTACCAAAAAAAAACACTAAAAATAGGTAAAGCGATGTGCAAAACAGTTAAAAAACATAAAGTTTCACAAAAATAATATATCTAGCTATGTACCAGTTATTGGCCATGCCGGCCAATAACTGTGCAGGGGACAAATTATCGTTACAGTTATTAGCCACTCTTACCCCAAAAATTCTAACCTAGCAATTAAAACATTTAGATAAGTGTGAAATAATACAATAAGATGCCCTAAAACAAACATTTGTTGTGATACAATAAAAAACTAAAGCATAACTACTTACCATAAAGACACCGATTCTTAAGAATTTCGTAGTATTTCACTATGAACTGAAGAAGTCTAGAGCGCACAAAATGACACCTGCTACAACTTTTGTATGTTCCTGACTGGAAATGTCATGGTTGGAGAGAAGCTAAAGCAATGTTGCCGGACTTTAATATAAAACGTGGCGACTCGGTTTTACCTCCAGAACTCTTAATAATTTAGAATTAATCTTAAAGTGGCCATTAACTAGTACCTGGCCAATAACTGTACCCGTTACCCTATCTAGTATTTAAGAAAAAAATATTAAGTACCTTATCTTTTTTTATTTAAGTCAGTATTACCCATGGTATGTTAAATAACAGCGAAATACTATTTTAACAATATTTAGTAACTTAAATTATCCAACAATTAAATATTTAAAAAATAATTTAGCATAAAATGCAAAGTTTCGAGTAGAATCATGCAATTAAACAAACCCATTTTATTAACAACGCTATTATTTTAATTACTACAACAAAAACGCGTATCTACATTTCATGCACCGTGCAACAAAATTAACAAAATAATATGCCATGAACAATTTTTAATATAAAGTTTGTTTTAATTAAAAGAGGCTTTTACCCGATATAATTAAAACGAAACATTTTGCAAACAAAATTAAATAAATCATTATGAATTAAACGGGTCATTAATCGTCAGTTAAATAAACGTGCCACAGTATGATGCATGCGTATTTATTATAAAAGCCTTATCGAAATAGTGCCAAAATGGATACTTTCTAAATTGAATCTGATAGATGGGTACACGAGCTCAGTAATATTATGGTAAATATAGAATAGGTGGGTTTCATATTCATAATTATTTAGAGCACGTTGTTGAAATGTCACTGCATTTCAGAAATTTTATATTAATAATGCTCTCTTTTCTATGAAGGCGTAGAAAGACCACATCAGTTGAAGGGTACAGGGGAAAAACGAGCTAACTCAATTTTTAGCGAAATTGAGATACTGATGTCATCCAATAGAAAATATTGTTAAAAAAATAATTTTGACAGGAACGCAATAGGCCAGGAGATATTAAATTTAAAAAAATATCCCGTACCGGAAAATAACGTGATAAGTTCGTGCGGTACTGAGCAAAAACGGGCTGTCGCGTTTTTACCTGTCTATTCGGCAGCATATCGCTCGCTATTTCAAACGCTTTTGTGTCATTTTGTGTCCAATACCAATTTCGGCCGAAAAATTAACCAATTTGCACAGTTTTTAAAAGTTCTGTGGAGAAGAAGCTCAAGAATATTTTACCTCACTGGTGCATAATGAACTGGGAATATGAAAAAATTCTTTACTATAAAAAAAACAACCTAGTTTATTTTCTTACACTAATCGAACTATTTTAAGTTTTCGTTTTAGGTAATCAGATTCATGTGAAAATACCAAAGATTATTTTTTAGTTTAGTTTTGTTTTACTTTATTAGTTATATAGGCATAATGCTGGATGTGAAGTGAAATAAACATACTTCACAAAATAAACTTGTTATAAATTCAGGGAAAAACCGGTTATTAATAAAATGTTGATTTTTTTATTAATAATTTTTTTAAATGCATGCAGTTTATGACCTACAGATTTCAAATAGTTGGGATACATTTTGGTAAAAAAAACTTTTTATCAATCTAAATACTTTAGTTTTTGTAGCGTTCCTAATTTTCAAATTGTTTTTTTTTTCAAAATCATAAAATTTGACTTAGCCCGTTTTTCCGGTACCCTTCAATTTTAATTTTTATTTTAAGCACAAATTCTACTTATATCCCGGAATTCCGACCTAAAGATCTAAGTCGGAAATCCACAAGACCGCATACTTATTTTTTTGATTGTCTTATACTTTTATCGATACCGAATAAAGTATATATTTTTTAAAGTCATTTTTTATATAATATATATATATATATATATATATATTATATATATATATATATATATATATATATATATATATATATATATATACTAATTTCTGATGAGTAATATTTTAAATCTGATCCGATATTGTAATCATATTTATAAACCTTATATACATATATATATGATATATATATATATATATAAATATATATATATATATATATATATATATATATATATATATATATATATATATATATATATGATATATATATATATATATATATATATATATATATATATATATATATATATATATATATCTATGCTGTTTAATTTTGCTGTAAATCTAGATTCGAATTTGTAGGCTGGGACAAAATTGTAACCTGTATGAGCCAAATTTTGCTAATAAGTTGATTTTAAAAAAATAATGATTTCTTTGAGGCTATAAAAAAAAGTCACGTGACGTATTAATTCTGGGACTGGATTTTTATTGTTTATTGTATTTGAATTTTTTCTATTTTTGCTGCTGTTTTTTTGGTTTTTAGATTAGTTTCTTGAGGCTGGGAAAAAATTGTAACCTGATGGCCAAATTTTGACTACGAATTCGTGTTAAGAAGGCAAAAATACGTCAAAAACTATATCGCTAATTCGAAAAAAAGTGGCACAACACTAAATTTTTAAAAACTGAGATTCCTATAAAGAGATAGAAAATACTCAAAAAGTCCTGTTTTTTTATGTGGAATAACGACAATTTCTTTTTTAATAAATGACCGCACACTAGTGTAAGTACTTCGATCGCGCGAAATTATACACATTGTGCAACACTGCGGCAAATAGATAAGAGTTTCAAATTTTAAAAATTTGGAGTTGTGTCATTGTTCTTTCGAATGAACGATATATTACGTATCTGGGTCCGATACTTTTTTTGTAGAGTGTTATCCAATTTGGTTAAATACCCTAGCATTGTCTGCTATATTGTAAGCATAAAATTATTAAACTATATTGTTTATTATTTTTGTTATTAAATAAAGTTGTTTGCCATTTCTTGGTTACTCCGAATATTCATAAGATGGGTTCGAACCAAACCAGGGCCCTGCCAATTTGACTCGTATTAACGAACGACCTTTAAATATTAAGAGCTGTGAGCTCAATATTTTTTAATGACCCCAGAAAATCTGGACTTGTGTGAGTATCGCATATTTAGGGTTAATAACTTAAAAAAATGATTGCCGTCTATGGGGCAAGAGATAGTCTAATGTCAATGTTCTAGGAAAATGCAGATTAATGACTTTTTGTGTAGAATCGCCATCCACTTTTTTTTTAGGAATTCGATACCTTTTACTTTAAGCGGTTTATATTTGTGTTTTTTTTTCTTTTATTTTTAAAAATAACACATGGTTATACCACTTTTTACAAAACCACATAAAACCCAAAAACACTTACACTACTTTACATATATAGAGTGTGTAGATATTTAAATTAACTTTTGCAAAGAAAAGATGTGATTTCAAAGATTTATGACTTTTAGATATTTTGCCTGGTTTTATTATCTAAACACCCGGACAAAAAAACCGGCACCCTGGATTTTTTGCTAAGTTTGATACTTTATAACTTTTTTGTTTTTAATTCGATTTTTACAATTCTTTTGCCATTTTATAGATAATTTAATTGGGAATGTGCTGAATTTTTTCAATGATGGGTCATGTTCGATAGGGCGCTATTATATCGGGTGAATCAATGTGTGTTTTTTTGACCTAAGTTTTAAACACTCTGTAGAGATATTGGGGCTGTTGTTTTTAATACTGACAATTTTTTGATAAAGTTACATGTAGTCCTAACATTTTCTTATTTGACTCATTTCGTTATCTCTAGTTTTAGAAGAGATACGATGTTTTTAATAAAATTCTGTTTTTAAAGGCATTTTTATAGAGACAATTAAATTAAAACAATAATAAATTAAAAAAAAAAATAGTAACATGTATGACCTCCTCTAGCTTCAATAACAGCGCGCATTCTGCTAGGTAAGGAGTGAATAAGTGTGACGATTCTTTCTTGGGGAATTAAATTATATTCTTGGGAAAGTGCTATCCGTAGCTCTTGTAAAGTGTCTGGCTGCATAGGGCGACGACGAACAGCTCTTTTAAACTGATCCCAAAATGTTCAATTGACTCAAATCCGGACTACATGCAGGCCAGTCTAACCGTCTAATGCCAACCTCATCTAAATATTCATTTACCACCCGTGCAACATGTGGCCTAGCATTATCATGCATTAT
This sequence comes from Listronotus oregonensis, assembly GCA_019359885.1. NCBI lineage: Eukaryota > Metazoa > Arthropoda > Insecta > Coleoptera > Curculionidae > Listronotus > Listronotus oregonensis. The sequence continues at coordinate 35,774 of JAHBCN010004913.1, read as the reverse complement.
TATAAATTGTTCACCGATTAAGGAGCAAATGGAACTATTGCCTCTTGAAGAATATCTTGAATGTATCGATGTGCATTCTATGCTCCATTATCCACAAATATGAGTTCAGTTCATGCATCAGTCGAAATACCCGCCCACACCATAACGGAACCACCTTGATAAGATGTTAGCTCTGTTATGGTGCATTCGGCAAATCTTTCATTTGGTCTCCTATATACACGCTCCACGACCATCCGGCGACCAAGACACACCCTCGACTCGTTGTGAAAAGAACATTACTCCACTCTCCACAGTCCAGTTTAAATGTTCTCTGGCAAATCGTAACCGTTCTCGACAATGATACCGAAGTAATCTTGGTTTTTTTGCCGGCCTACGTTAAAACCAGCTTCGTTTAACCTTCCTTCGAACCGTTTTGTCACTAATATTGACCCCACGTATCATTCGCAACTCATTTTTTAAAGTCACGGAAGTTGCCCTTCGGTTTCTTAAACATCTTACCACAAGGAAGCGATCGTCAGCTGCAGTCGTTTTCCTCTTTCTACCAGATCCTTGCCGTCTAGTAAAATTTCCTGTTTCCAAGTACCTATTCCAAGTATCTTGAAATGTGGCCCTTGGAAATCCCAACGTACGAGCTACATAACTTTTATTATGACCCTCCTCTATTAGAGCAACAATTTTTGCTACGTCTGTTATAGTAAACACCATGCTGACACCAATAACTATTACAACAATTTTGAGGGCTGTCACTATCTAATACTTATAACAATTACATAAGTTGACTACTGATTTAAAAATGACTTTTGATCTAATAAGATATCGTAATTTGCAGAGTTTTATTAAAAACATCGTATCTCTTCTTAAAACTAGAGATAACGAAATGAGTCAAAAAAGAAAATGTTAGGACTTCTTGTAACTTTGTCAAAAAATTGTCAGTATTGAAAATAACAGCCTCAATATCTCCACAGGGTGTTTAAAACTTAGGTCAAAAAAACACACATTGATTCACCCGATATAATAGCGCCCTATCGAACATGACCCATCATTGAAAAAATTCAGCACATTCCCAATTAAATTATCTATAAAATGGCAAAAGAATGGTAAAAATCGGATTAAAAACAAAAAAGTTACAAAGTATCAAACTTAGCAAAAAATCCAGGGTGCCGGTTTTTTTTGTCCCGGAGTTTATTACAGAATAAATTTAAATTTGACTTATTATTTAAATCTTTAAAATTACACTGGATGTTATGTAAAACTTGCCGAAAAGCTAAAAATGGTTTCTATTTTTTCATCAGCCGAAGTTTTTGTTTTGCTATGAAATTTGGTTTTCTACTATAATAAAACAATAAATGTAATTAATTATTATTTTAAATGTAAGTTAAAATGTTGTTTTTGATATTTTACGGTGATATTCATTTAAACCACTTGCTAAAAAAAATAGAGAATAAGTTGACTTGACCACTTTTCACATAATGGTCTAAACTCACTTTTTGTAATTATTTAGACACATAATACTGTCACCCTATACGCAGCATTCCTGTGTTACATGCTCAGTATAATTAACTAATTCTTTGAATTTTTTAAATTTATTTCCTTTCTCCATATAGGCACCAGTTAATTTTAAAAATATGATTAAAATTCAATTAACTTAAAAAAAAAGTTCTTAAAAACATTTTAAATTAATATCCGTAGTATTGTAAATAGAAAAATGCGTGTAATAAAAACTGCGGCTTGATAAATTTTACACATTTTTACTAATTATTTTGAGTTAAGAAGTACCAGAGTTTTAAGAATTTGGTAACACCGAAAAACAAAAAAAACGTTTTATTCCGATATATTTACGAGTTTACTCGTGCCAATTTTAACGCATGTGTTTTGAAGTTAATAAAATAAGTTTGTTTTTGGATGTAAAGTTTTTGAAAATCATTGTTTGTAGGTACATTTAATATGCTAAGCATTTTTGTCGACCTTTAATGCGCAGTAAATTACAGGTATTTTATAAAAAAAAACTGCATAGGTAACCTTGTATATTTTAATTTTATGTAAAAGAAATATGAAGAGCTTATCATTTTATTTTTTCTTTATAATAAATACCCCGGTGTAAAGGACCCGCAAATTGTTTCTATTAAAAATCTTACCACTCTAAAATAAACCCTTGTCAAAAGACCCCTTTTACAAATTCTTTACTTTGCCACTGCTGCATATATTTCCCTGAAAATTTCCTTATATTATGTTAAAATTTTACCCTCTTCAAAGATAAAGTTATGCCTGTAATAAAATAAAAATCCTTTAAGGCAGAGGTGTATCACATGTTTTTTAGTGGTGAAAAGGGAACGAAGCGAGAATTCGTAAAAATTCCGTTATACCTATTAGTGCCTTACAGCTTTACTAATGTTATAGAATTTGTAAGGAATGCTATGAGCTGGATAGACACTTTAATATTTAAAGCTGATAGAAAAGTTTAAACTAAATAAAATATTAATTTTAAATTTTAAAATTTAAGTTGCTAAGCTTTAACCTTAATATTAAATTAGATAAAATTACCTAAAAGAAGCTACACAGTTGTTTGTTATGCCAAAACATACGTGTTTTTTATCTTTACCGTATTATTTTATATTAAATTGGTTGAATTATCTAAGTTAAAATTAAGATGCAAAAAATATATAAAAATCTGTAAAAAAAAGTATTTTTAAAATTGACATTTTAAAAGGAGCAAAATGTATAAAATTCGATTAAAGCTCCTATTTAGAGCTCCTATTGAATCAACAAGAGTTGACCAGCTCTATTTAGGTCGAGTCATGTTTCAGTCGAATAAACCAACGAAGGCTGTATGGATTGGATTTTTCAGTCTTATATTAATTCTTGTCTAAATCCCAAACAATCTTTATATTAACTATTTAATAATCAACCCAAATTAACTTACATAAATTAAAGTTTAAAATATATTTTTGTGTGTGGTTCATAACTTAACACAAAAGTATTGAATTTTCTTATCAAACTGCTTTTAGAGATAAATCATTAATTAGATAAATTAATTTTAAAGTACCTACAGTCTATTTGAGTGTGTATAAATTAAAACCTCTAATTTAATTTGTTGCCGCCAATAAATTTATTATTAACCTTTACTATTAACTTTCCTTATTTGCCCTTTACCATACTGCTGTATAGTTTTATATGTTTGTACTATATGTAGTTATTAATGGGTTAAATAAAATTGCTTTTGCAAAACGAAAATCTTAAAGGTAATTTTATTCGCAACTTAAGCAAACATTTATGACAGAGAAGGATATTTAAATTACAAAAAGAGGTTTAAATTCTTTTAAAAATATTAAAAGATATTTAGTATTATACTTACAGTGTGATTATTTTTTTAAATAAGTTAAACACAAGGTCACCCAGTGTGAATGCAGATAGCACCATTTGTTTATTTTGTAGTTAAAGAGCTATTTCAACTACTTTTTTTATTTATTTGCTTATTTAATTATTTATTAATCATAAATAAATGAATTAAATATGTAATTTTTGAGTTAATTAATTAATTAAATGATAATAAATTATTTATTTATTTATTTATTCATTCATTCATTCATTCATTTATTCATTAATTCATTAATTCATTAATTCATTAATTCATTAATTCATTAATTTATTAATTCATTAATTCATTAATTCATTAATTCATTAATTCATTAATTCATTACATTAATTCATTAATTCATTAATTCATTAATTCATTAATTCATTAATTCATTAATTCATTAATTCATTAATTCATTAATTCATTAATTCATTAATTAATTAATTCATTCATTCATTCATTCATTCATCACTCACTCACTCACTCATTCACTCATTCACTCATTCACTCATTCACTCATTCACTCATTCACTCATTCACTCATTCACTCATTCACTTATTCACTCATTCACTCATTCACTCATTCACTCATTCACTCATTCACTCATTCACTCATTCACTCATTCATTCATTCATTCATTCATTCATTCATTCATTATTTATTTATTTATTTATTTTTATTTATGTAATACAACTACCCAGACAGAGTATTCCAATTACAGGGTAGGAAATTTGACATAAATATTTACAGACAAATAATATTAAAAATAAAATACAGTGTTTAATAATAGTTACCATAAAATAAATAAAGAACAGTTTTCAAATATACACACTTAGTAAGTCATAATTACTTTTCTTTCATATTTTTAAACCAGAAACAATGAACTAATATTAAAATAAAAGCTTCGTAATTTAAATAACCTACAAGAAAAAATATTAAAATCATGCTTCCTTTTTTCATATTTTCTACATATACATGTATGGGCAAAAACAAAAGTATATTTGTTCGTGGAACTGGCAAATAAAAAAGAAATGACTGATGCGAGTCTGTAGGGACGGAACATAAAATTAAATTTTACTTAAAATATCGGGACAATCTATTTTATTGTTAAATAATTTATGAAGAAAAATAATTCAAAAGTATTCTGTACGTCTTGAAAGAGCCACTAAGTTAAATCTACCTAACAAAACATCATTTGGAAATCCAGTAGGTGGATCAGTACCATCCAGCTTAAAACAAAGATATTTAGCAAAAAGTCCCTGAATCTTTTCTAAGCTACTAGAATAAAATTCATAAGCCGGGTACTAAATAGGAGAGCCGTACTCCAGTCTGAAACGCACAAAGGCATTAAACAGAACAATTAACGACTTTATATAACTAAAATCCCTCGAATTACGTAAAATAAAGCCCAAGCTTTTATAAGAGCTTAACACTTTTTTATTAATATGACTTACAAAAGACAACTTAGCATTAGAAGTGATTCCCAAATCCTTAAAGTAAGAGTATTTTTAACTAACTTACTTCGGTTTTTATATATTATTTTATAAATATTATTAAAGGTACTAAAAATTTTTTAATTAAAGACCAAAAAAATCATGTTTGTGTCTAATTTTTGTGTTAAGCATACGTCAGCGAAAAAAAATATTTAGTTTCTAAGCAAGAAGTTTTATGCTGTTTTAAAGGTACGGATTTTTATAATTTTAGTTTTTATTTTTGGAGTAATGTATAGATATTATTAGATATGTATTAGTCTCTTGTAGTAAAGTGTAAAAGTGTAGGTTAGATAGCATCCATATTTTTTTTAGGCATCGATATTTCTAAGCATTACTTTTTACGAAAAATCAATGAAAATACTTGTGTTACATGGCCGTTGTTATCACTTATTTAAAATTTTCATAAAGTCTTTAAAAAACATTACATGTTTCCCAACAACTTATTCTTAAAACTTACTTAAAAAAGAAATAAGAATGGCTGTAAAAATATTTTTTTTTTAAGAAAAGAAATTAAAATTTCAAGAAAATTGATAAAGCTATTGTTTGAATTTATTTTTTTAAGTTAGATATATTTTATTTTAACAGATTTTTACAACAAACCGAATAATTTTTAAAATTAATGTAAATGAAAACAAATGTGTTCCTGCTAGCCTTGCATAAATTATTTTTAAGGAACAAAAATCTGAACCAAATAGGCCAATAATTAAAACAAAAATAATCCGTATTAATAAAAATAAAAAAATATTGTAATATCCTAATCTATTTTTTTATGTGTATATAAATAAAGAATTTTTTACAGGCTGCATCAAATATTTTATTATTTCAATAAAAAATAACCCATAACCTATGAAATCAGATTTCATAGAAACCAATCAAAATTTGTTAAAACATTTTTAATAGGTGGAATTAGATCATGCGTTTAATTTTAGTCCTTTTTTTAGAAATTAAATTTTAAGTGGAAAAAAATGTTTTGTAATTATTTTTTTATAGAATATTACAAATATTTCACTAATTCAGTAAAATACTAAAAATGGCGTTATTTACTGGAGCATCGCAAATAAAAACTGGCAGTGCTTAGAATAAAATTTAAATTACAACTTTTTAAAAAACAAAGCGTTTAATTATAATTTTTTATTTTTTTTAACAAAAGTATAAAAAAAACGTAAGCGTATGTGTGTATGTCTTACACATGACCATTTCTTTTCTCATATTTTTCCCTTAATCACTGAACAAAAAAGGGACAGTTCAAATGTATAATCCAAGTAACGTAATAAAATTTTACTACATATTTTGAAACACTTAATGTAATGGCTTAAGTTTTAAAGTACTTGGGCTAAAAATTTACCTCAAACATAAAATATGTTACCATTAGTAAGAAAGCCAAACTTTTGTCATTATACTTCTCAAGGGGAATACATTGGTAGGGACAATTTTCATTTTAGAATTTTCAAAAAAAAAAGATTTTTATGCAGCGCTTCTTGACAAAAATCTAAGTTTCAAAATCGGATCCTCTATTTGTATTTTTTTTTATAAATTTGATCGACAAATCTCAAATTTCGCAAAATTATCTGTATTTTTCTAAAACCCATAGCCAATAAAAAAAATTATACTGAGCAGTTTTCTTATGAAAATATTTCAGATGCCTTTAATTTCAAGAAAAATGCAGTTATTTTTGCAAAATTTTGGATTTGACGTTCAAATTTCATCCAATTTACAAAAAAAAATTACATAGAGGTTTCGCTTTTAAAAGTTAAATTTTTCCCTAGGAGCACTGCAAAAAAGTCAACTTTTCTTCGTAAATTTGAAAATAAAAATTTTCTTTACCAAAGCGTTTCCTTTAAGGCTAGTGGCATTTAGTATAGAACCAGTATAATATCCCATTAAAAAAAAACAAACAAAGATCGAGTTTGTTTAAAGTAAGCTGTTATGTATCAAACACAAAATTTTAAAGTTTCAAAGATAAGTAACCCAAAATTTACATATTTTTTGAGAAAAACTAATGATAATTTTTTAAAGCATTTGCAAAGACCTTATTAAAAAAATGAATCATAAAAGTTAAGTGAAATATAGTTAAAATAAGGTTAGACCAACATTTTATTGAGTGCAAAAATCTTCGAAAACAACCCCCTAATTACCACCCCAAAAAAAAAAATTTTAAATTTCCCCTTTTCTATGTTTTATACTTAATTCTAAAATTTTAACTGACAAACGGGCCAGTGATGATCCATTTTAAATTTAGCAAGGTTAAAATTTTTTGTATTTCAAGGTTTAGAATTTTAAAAAAATTCATTGTCATGTTATTCAATAATTTTAGTAGGCAACCTGTCAAAATCACTTTTGTTAAACATTCAAAACCCCTTTTAACGTTTAAAAGTTAACAACTTTAGAATGTTTAAAAAAAAGTCAATTTTGACAGGTTGCCTATAAAATCATTAAATAACATGAAAATACGTTTTTTTAAACATTCTAACCGTTTTTAAAATTTTTGTTAAAAGGTTTAGAATGTTTAACAAAATGTCAATTTTGAATTTTTAAAAAAAACCCCTTAAATAACACTGACAATGACGTTTTTTAAAAACTTTAAAAACCGTTTTTAAATTTTTTTCCCAATTGCTAAGTCCATTCTAAATTTAACCCCGCGTCATCACGGGGTTTTTAAATTTATTTTTAAAAAAAAATGGAGCTAAAAATGTAAATCAAATTTCAAATTTTTTTAAAAAAAAATTATATTTTTTGAAAATTATCAAAAATTTTTTAAAAATTTTAAAAAATTACCAGGATATCAAGTTGTATTTTTTTAATTTTTAAAAATTTTTTTTTTTTTTTAATTTACTTTTAAAAAAAATTTTAAGTGAGATATAAACGTTTAAAACGCGTGTGTATAGACGAGCACTTTTTTTCCCCCTTTAAAAATCCCCTTTTAAAAAAAAAAGATTTTGAAAATGTTTTAATAACCTTATAGCTTTTAAAAAAAAAACCAAAAAACAAAAGGTTTTTTTTTAAAAAACTATTATCCAAAAACTGAAGGATTTTCCCAAAAAAATTTTTTGGGGCCCGCTATATTTTATCAGGTCCCGATCGAAAAAGTTTTAATCTCATCCATGGTAAATACCCAGATTTTTTGGGCTTTTTATTCGTTCGATTTTTTTTTTAAAACCCAAAAAAAAATTTTAAAATAATTGCTCTTTTTTTCTTTAAAGGTTTAAAGTGGCCTTAAGCATCAAATAATAGGACCATAGCTAAAAATTTTCCCCTTTTCCTTTATAAGTACCAAAAGAAGCTAGAAGATTTTTTTGAAATAATAATTTTAAAACACTTTCCCCCCCTGGATTACATTATTTGATGTAATTTTCCAAAAAATTTTTTGTTTTTCCCGGGAAAAACACCGAACCTTTTTAGCAACTTGTTTAATTCATTTTTTAAAATCTCGATTTAAATTAAAAGTATATTTATTTATACTGAATTTGGTAGGTTATTTTATCCTTGTCCTAGTATTAAATGCACCTTTGTTCCTTATTACTAATATTTCATAAAAAAAATTAAAAAAAGTGAAAACCTGGAATTTTTTCAAAATGCACAGATTTGAAAAAAATTTTGGATTTAGCTTAACGTACCCTCCTCTTTAAAATCTATATGATGCCGATGATTTTTTTTTTTTGGTAAAATTCCCCCTTTATTCTAAATCTTAATTTTTTAAACATTAAAGTTAATTAAAAAAAATTTGACTAAAATAAGAAAAAAAGAATATTTAGTTTTTTAAAAATTATTTGAAATATTTTACCCTTAAAAATCAACTTCTATAATAATTTTAAAAAAAAAAAAAATTTCCCCCAAAAAATTAATAATTATTATCACAGGTTTTGAAAAATTTTGGGATTAAGCCCTTCCCCTTTCCTTAAAATTTTATTTTTTTTTTTGGGGAAAAAATACTTATTGAAAAACCTTTAAAATTTCATATTAAAGATTAAAATTTCATAAAAAATTTTCTATAAATTAAGAAAAAATGTATTTTTAAATTTTCAAAAATTATTTCTATTTTTGCCAAAAAAATTCCCCATTATAATGAATAAAAAAAAAAATTCCCCCGAAAATTAATATATTGTCCCTAGTTTACTAAAAAGTGACCTTAAAAATTTTTAATTTAATTTTTAAAATTTTTTTAAACAAAAAAATTATTTACAATATTAAATGCAAAAAAGTAAAAACCGGATTTTTTTAAAAAAGCATCCTCCTTTTTCGTGCCCAAAAAAATTTTTTTTCCCTTCATTTTTGTGAAAAGTTTTTTTAAAAAAATTTTGTTGGTTTTTTTCAAGAGCTATAAGGATTAAAAAAAAAATTTTTTTTTTTAAAGGGGGGGTTTAAAGGGCTAAAAAAAAATACACGCGTTTTTTTAAAGTTTATATCTCACTTAATTTCCATCAAATAAATTAAAAAAAAAAAAAAAAATTCAAAAATTTCAAGTTCCCCCGGGAATTTTTTTCCCATCTTAGTTAGTTTTCGAGTAATTTTAAAAATATAATTTTTTATTAAAAAAAATTAAATTTGATTTTTAAATTTTTGCTCCATTTTTCAAAAATAACCTTGACCGATATGATCGCTTTTTAAATTTGCAAAAAGGGCTTAGAATTTTAAAAAGTTAAAAGGTTTAGAATTTTAACAAAAGTCATTGCAGTTTATTTAAGTTTTGTAGGCAATGTAAAATTGAATTTGAAAAATTCAAATTTTTTAAAAAACAATTGTAAATTAAAAAAAAGTTTAAAATTTTAACAAAACTCTTTCAGGTTATTTAATGATTTTGTGGCAACCTGTAAAAAACTGACATTTTGTTAAACTTCAAAATTTTAAACCAACAATTGCTAAGCCCCTTGCAAAATTTTAAAAACGCGATCACCCCTTCGTTTGTTTTTTAAAAAAAAAAAAAAAGAAAAAAAATTTTTAGTTTTAAAAAAAAAATTTTTTCGAAAACAACAAATAGGAAAAAAATTCCGGGGTTAATTTAGTTTTTTAAATTTTTGTTTTTTTTTTTTTTGTTAAAGGAGATATGGACGGAAGAAAAGAAAAAAACCCCCAAAAAAAAAAAGTTTTTAAAAAATTTTTTTAAAAATTTTTAGCTTTTAAAAAAAAACCCAAAAAAAGGGGTTTTTTAAAAAAATATTATTAAAAAAAAATTTTCAAAAAACCTTTTTGGGGCATAAAACGTATTTTTAAAAAAACGGTTTTTTTTTTTTGCTTTAAAAATTGTAAGGGGGGGGTTAAAAAAAATTTAAAAAAATTTAAAATTAAAAAAATTTTAAGCAGTAAATTTTTTTGAAACTTTAAAATTTTTTTTAAAATTTTTTTGGGTTTAAAAAAAAATATATGAAATAATTTTTGAAGAATTAAATACTATTTTTTTTCTTAATTTATATGAGTCAAATTTTATGTAACTTAATCTTTAATATGAAAGTTTTAAAGGTTTTTGCAATAAGGGGTAGTTTTTACCCCTAAAAAAAACATAATGGAGATTTTAAGGAGAAGGGTAAGTTAAGCTTAATCCCAAATTTTCCTACAAAACACTGTGATAATATATCTATTAATTTTTTGGGGCAATTATTTTTATTTTAAAATTATTATAGAAGTTGATTTTTAAGGGCTAAAATATTTCAAATAATGTTTTAAAGAAACAAAATATTACTTTTTTAACTTATTTTAGTCAAATTTTACTTAACTTAAGCTTTAATGTACAGTATTATAGATCTTAGCAATAAAGGGTAGTTTTCACCCTAAAAATAAAAAGAGTGCGCATCGGCATCATATAGATTTTAAAGAGGAGGGTACGTTAAGCTAAATCCCAAATTTTTATGCAAATCTGTGCATTTTGAAAAAATTGCCAGGTTTTGCACTTTTTTTCAGATTTGTTTTAGAATATTAGTAATAAGGAACAAAAGGTGCATTTAATACTAGGACAAGGATATAACTAGACCCTACTCAAAGTTCAGTGGCCATAAATAAATATACATTAATTGAGATTTAAATCGAGAGTTAAGATAAATGAAGTTAAACAAGTTGCTAAAAAGGCAAAAATTGCGGTGTGTTACCGGAAAAATCAAAGTTTTGTACGAGAAAACTTACATCAAATAATGTAATCCAGGGGGGAATAGTGATCTAAAATTATTATTTCGAAAAAAGTCTTCTAGCTTCTTTTTGGTACTTATCAAAGGAAAAGAAATTCTTATAGCTATGGTCCTATTATTTGATGCTTAAGGCCACTATTAACCATAACGTAAAAATGAGCAATTACTTAAATTTATTTGGATTTTGAAAAGAAAATCGAACGAATACAAGCCCAAAAAATCTAAGGTATTTACCATGGATGAGATTGAATCTTTTTCGTATCAAGCACCTGATAAAATATATTTAATAAATAAGGTAAGATATAGAATAAAGTGTTCAATTTTATATGAATCTTTAATTTAAATTTAAGATTTAGGATCATTGTAACAAGCTACTTTGCGTGATACTAAGATGAAGAAAAATCAAATGTATTAACAATAATAGGAACCCCAGTTTTTTGAAAATTTATAAAAACATGTTTCTCAGCATCCATAAAATACCGAAATTGGTCGTTTTTTTTTGTTGAATACAAAAATATACATTGAACAAAATAAGTTGTTGAAACAAATGTTTTTGGTGAACTTCCAAGGAAAATAGTTACCCATTTTAAACTGCCTAATTTCCAAGTTATATACCGGATAATCATTTCGTCGTTTCTCGGCAACAATGTTAGCAATTTCCGGAGAAGAAATTATTGGGATCAAACAATTGAAAAGGTGGACATCTAGAAGCAATAGGTGGACTGGGTATCAAAAATAATCAGACTTGCTGAAAAAATGCTTTAGCTTGGTAAAAGCAATGGTATAGGTGACACCGTCAATAAATTAGAAAATAGAACTATTACCAGCTCTTATAGTATGACAAGTAGCGGTATTATCGGTATAGTTGCAGATACTACCCAGAATTAAAGTGTACCACCAAATATAAACCCGAGTATTAGTACCTACTTACTTACTTACTCACAAACAGCTTTATTAGTTACGTACATATTTACAATACTTCCTAAGACTACCTGTGTATTTACAAGATATTTACATTACATAAACATAAGTATATACAATATTTTTTATATGATAACGTTCTCGCCTTCGCAGTCTTTGAGAATGGGCGACAACCGGGTGAGGTTGGGGCTGGTTCCCACCAGCCCCAACCCTCACCCTAGGTAGTAGGGAAGTATTGGTTTCGGGATGGATAGCATTTTCCGATCAATGATCTCACAAACGTTATTAGCTATTGGTTCTGCTAGAAGCTCGGAGGGATTTTATTACTTAAGTTTTATTTACATGCTGTATTTAAAAAGCATTGCTGGGAAAAGTACCCATAAACCAACTTTGTTTTATATCAGGTACTATGTAGCATTGTGTCAGGTACAACGTAGCAATAAACCAAGCCCGGTCTGTATTGTTGTCGGTACTTCATATTTATTGACATTTCTTCAGTATTTGATTCATTATTCGCACTCTCATTTATACTATTCACTTATAGTAATAGTACCAACTGTATTGTAAAAAAATTAAATACAATGTTTAATAAGTTCATCGTTGTTTATTATTTTTGAATTTTCATTATAGTACTCCATATTAGCGTTTTCGGGTTATAAAAATAGGTTTAGGTCCAAAAAATTTGGTTACAATAATTGTTATATAATAGTGTTATCGTGCATAAAAATAATTTTAAAAACAGATAATAAACCCTTTTGTTAATTACTGATGCATGCTATTTAAAAAAAATACTGATAGCGACAGATAGCCACCATAAAAAAGTTGGCAAAAATGTGTTATTTAACTTTCTAACCATAAAAGGTCTAATTAAAATACAGACACCATCATTTTAGGAAAAACTGTACATATATTTACTAAAATTCATACATTTAAATACTTCATTTTATTTTATTGGATAAATCTACTGGTAAAACAACTTTATGACTGGCACGTCGTAAATTTCTTGGGTATAATTTGTCTCGAAATAAAAGACATTTTTAAAAAAGTGACAAGATAAACTCCAAAAAAGCCGAAAAGTGTATCCTTTTATTGCTTTATAACTCTTTGAAGCCCACCTTGCCTTTGAATGCTCCAGAGGGATTAACGAACCCTCTAAAGATTTTCCTTTTCGTAAAAAAGAGAAATAGATTATGCATACGTCGCCCCCGTATCTTCTTGTGTAAAGCCGATTGAATGACGCCAGATAAAAATAGGTCTTTTAACTGGGAGCATCGAGTTTAAACAGATAGAAAAAATGCTAAATAAAAGCAACCAAAAATAAGTAATATTACAGTAATAAGTAAAATTAGGTAAATTTGAAGAATTCCCCACACATATTCTTTTAAAAAGTTCAATTACATTTAAACCTCTTATAAGTACACTATAAAAGTAGAACTATATGCCTCTTAAATATTGAGCAAATATGGTAGAGCCTAAATTGTATCTTTTTTACTTACTGTGGAATTGGGAAGAAAACTATCTTACCATTATTAGGACTTTTTTTGAACTTTCAGAGTTTTTCGTCATCTTAAGGTGGGCATAAAGTGAAAAGTTTGGCGCTTGTTCATATGTATTGTTAAAGAATGCATAATCTACTACTGAAGGAATTATATTAGCTGATTTAAAGGCCGATAGACAAAAGCCGTAGATAGAGATGTAAGCCGCGAATTTTTCCAAGCGAAAAATGCGAGTTATGGCGAAAAGTCGCGAAAATTCATTGCTATGTTCGCCCGAATATTCGCATTTAAATTACTGTCGATATCTCCATCTTACTGCTGATCGCGTATTGTTCTTCCTTTTTAAATTGCGCCTGTTGTATGCACAATTGGTTATTTTGCAACAACAATGATTAAAGCGCCATCTGCCTTTAACATCTTTCAATTATTGGAAGTGGGATGACTGGGCTGTGGGGGAATTCCATTATTGTTTTATTTTGGTTTCAAACTATTTTTTGCAAGGTAGCCATGTAACATATTTATTTGTGGCACAACATAACTAACAGGAGCACGATCTTTCCCTTGGGGCGCCTTTGATAATTTTTAACACAAAACACGAAAGAAATGCACACGAAACGATTACACTTCAAATAAAGGAGACAGATCATATCCCAGCAAACTAGCGGCTGAACCTGCGCGAGGAAAATGACCTTATTTTCCCGCCAATTCGTGAAATCGTGCTGCTTTTTGTTAGTTATGCTGTGATACCGGTATATTGTGGTTACCTAGCATAAATTTGTTTGCATAAAGCCTAAAGATAAGAAGCATCATATCTGGGTTAAAAAAAATGCCCCTCAAATTGCAATAAATTAAGATTGCGCTGGTATTTTAGGGGACCATTTATAAACTTTACTTTATTAAATGTTTATTAAAATGTTAATGATTATAGTAGTACGGGGTTTATTTTTACTTGTACACAAAACTAGTTTTGTTTTGTCTGTTTTATATTATTACGTTGTCTTGTCTATAGAGTCTGTTCGTCTGAGATACTTTTTGTTTCCCGTTGGTTATTCCTCAAAAATAAATAGCGTGGGAGCTATAGTTTAAGCCCTTTTAAGTTTGTACCCAATTTTAGTAGTAAAAAGTAAGTTTGCAAATATTCGCGAACGATTTTAAATTTCCGGAAATTTAACGTCTCTAGCCGTAGAAATACTTCCAGAAAACATTTAGATAAAGAGCTTTTTATTCATAGAATTTGGAAATTTTTTTTTTAGTAACTCACTCTTTACATGAAAATAAAATATTAAATATGGTATTTTGGATATGCAGATTAATTATTCAGGACTTTGGGTGCGGAGCCCTGATCTTTTCTCTACGTCGTCAAATAAAAGGCGTGTTCCTTGCGACGCTGGTTGCGGTGCAGGCTGCGGCTGTAGCCACCACCACCTCTCATCTAGGTAAGTATGAAAATACTGTCTAGTAAATAGGACATATTGATGCTTAATTTAATTTTTAGGATTTTTACTACGTTAATGTACCGGGTGTTCCACTAAGAGAGGTAGTCGGATATATCTCAGAAACTACTAATAGTATAACTTTCGGGAAAAAATTTTTAGATAAAAGCGATCAAGAGAAATTGCTGGAAATTATTTTCAAGTCTGTAGGATGGGCTAGGGGGCGTAGGGTAACGTCAAAACATAAAAATACACATTTCTCAAAAATATCAAATAAGTGTATCAATAAATGGTACTATTTTTATCTTTAATATTTTCTAAACAAAGAAGCTTCAGGTGTAATTTTTGTCAGTTCTAAATTAAAGTGGTGGGGAAGGTTAAAGTTTAATTTAGAAAAGTGCTAATAAATCCGGATTGCTTTAACCGAATTTAGTGAACTTAGTCTCGTTTAAGAGACATTTTAAGCATTATTTTAAAGTGTATTAAACTATTGCTACACTCATCTCACAAACGCCGCTAGAGGGCGTCAAAGTAAAAACTAATCTATTTTACGAATTTTTTTGAAAAATTTAAATACAATGATATATACCTTTTTACATATTTAGATAGAGAAAGAAAATCCTAACAAAACGGCGAAAACCGCAATTTAATATCTCTTTTCAAACCGAATATATTCGCAAAAATATAAATACTACATAGAGACGTAACGCATTTAAGGACACACACACTTTCTGAAGAAAGTCTATTTGTGTATATACCTACATAATGCTTTAAAGAATATAAAATTAAATTTGAATATGCATACTCCATTCTTAAAACTCGTCCTATGTAATGCAAAGCATAGCAATGATAAAAACTCCGGAAAAATCGAACACAGACATTGGGGAATTTATTCGAAGGCATTTGGTTTAGGTTTAAATTATGTTGAAATAAAAATAAACTATTTTCAGGTAATATTGGAAATAGAACGAATAAAACATCGTGACTTCAAATAGGCTTGCAAAATGTAAAGAGAGAAGGGGATTTAAATCAAGAAGATTTCCATAAAAAATAAAAAGTAAACAAACTTATAGCTTAAATTAAAAATAAATAAAAGATGATACAAATATTCGGTGGCACTAACTTTATTAGAAACAACCCTCAAAGAATATTAATTTCAATTTCTTTTACCTCCTTTATTATCAATTATTTTTGAAATTCTCTGACCAAGCAGTTTTTTATTTTAGTTTTATGATTTTTCTAAAACCAGTCTATAAACAAGAATTAGACGACACTTAGGAGCGTAATTAATTGAAGATGGATAATATTTTATACCTTTACCCCTCCTACTTTCTTATTTTTATTTTCTAAATTATTTAGTTATTAGTCTAGCACAAAAAACTTAATTGACTGCTCTACACATAGATTATGTTGTAAGAACCAGTAGATCTGCTATTTACGGTAGTAAAACGTAAATCACAATTAAAGTTGTTTTATGTAAATTTTGCTAGTTTTTAGGTTTAGGACCATTTGCCAATTACTTACCCGTCTTATGTTTCTAGAACCCGTTAAGCAATCAAAAAAAAAGTTTTACAATTATCAAATATGGTTAAACTTGTTAATCGGGCATGATTACACCAAGTTGGCGAAGGATCTTGTCGTAAACACACTCTACCAAGACAATTTTTCGCTCTGTTTTTTCTTGCAATTGAAATAGTCACACTACGAATATGTTAAATATTGTGATTTTTAAAAAGACAGATAAAATTAAAAATTGGAAATATGAAATTTGTATATTATAAAAGTTGGTACTGTATTTATCTACTATTTTATTTGACTAATAATGATATGTTTATTAATTAGTTTAAAGTTTAAACCATCGTTTAAAGTTGCCTTACTTTGAACTGTATACATTTGTCCCTTATGAGAGAGTAACTAAGCAGAACTAGTTTTATTTATTTAAAAAAGAAAAATCGGTGTAATTTTTTATATAAGTTGTAAGCCCATGTATTATTGTATGATATACATATCCTTGATTTTGTCATTACATCTTGATTTATAAATTTTGTATTGTATAAGCCTGCTTTTACCAAACTGTTGGTAAAATATCTTTTTGTAGTAAAGCTGACCGGTCCGTTCATACAAATTGTTGTTCCCTGTCCATTATACCACAAATCAGTTATGCATTGTGATTTTCAAAGGATTAACAATGGACAAGTCAAATTTAGCAATGTAGAAAAAAAATTGTAAATTGAATAATAAAATTTATAAATTGAATAATAGAACCCCAAAACTCTAAAAAACAGGGTGTCCCAGAAAATGTGGGCAATCTCTCGGAATCAAACAGAAAACCTAAAAATATTTTGACAAGTTCCCATAAACCTTTTTCCTATGACCCTCCCCTATGAAGATACAGGTACATAACGGACGCCCCTGGAAATGGTTTTTGTTTAAATAACTTTTGAAATACTAGGCGAAATTTAATATATTTTTTAAAATGATATTAACTAGATAAGCCTTCTTGAAATTAATCCATTAAATCATATTTGGCTTATTTAGTTTGCCAGGGATGGACTGGCTCAGACACAATAATAGCAATTTTTTGATACCCTGTATGATAAAGGCTCAACAATATTATTTTGGGATAGCTTTAACCCTAAACTAAAAAAAAGGTATTCTTGATTGACATCGATAAAATCAACTGTTTATGAGAAACAAAATATCATGGTTAATATTTTTTTACATTATACAGGGCGTTTTCTAATTGTACGTCAGTATTTAAGGAAGTAATTTGTGGGTCCAATTTAGGAAGAAAACTTTACATGAACGTATGTCCTCAATGTCTTTACTTTTGAGATACAGATTGGTAAAATTTTTAAAAATAACTCATTTGTTATTAATATCTGTAATACCACTTTAGATATTTTAATGAAATTTGGCATAAATGTACTATGTATCAAGAAGCAATTTTAAGTGTACCACATTTTTTTTATTTCCACCAGTGGCGTTCGTACAGAAATTGACCTGCCTATTTTGGCAAATACAAAAAATGGAGTACAGTTAAAGATGCTTCTTGATACATAGTACATGTAAGCCAAATTTTATTAAAATATTTAAAGTGATATTACAGATGTTAATAATAAATGATTTATTTTTAAAAATGTTACCACCCTGTATCTTAAAATGGACCCAACAATTGTATTTTTAAATATTGACGTACAATTAGAAAACACCCTGTATAATGTAAAAAAAAATACCAAACATCATATTTTATTTCTCGTAAACAGTTGATTTTATCAATGTCAATCAAGAATACCTTTTTTTAGTTTAAGGTTAAAACTTTTCAGAAATACTATTGTTGAGCTTTTATCATACAGGGTGTTAAAAAATGCTATTATTGTGTCAGTGCTAGCTGTCCCTGGCAAACTAAATAAGCCAAATATGATTTAATGGGTTTACTGCTTAACTATTAATTATTTACTCTATCTATTTCACACGTTTTGTTTATATGCAATAAGTAACTTTCACTCTGGACAGCAGTGTTTAAAAGACTTTTAATACAATAAATTATTTCCTACTAGTTTAATATGTAAGCATATGCTTTTTATGCAGATGCTCAAACAGTTGTTTAGAAAAAGAATAAAATTTATTTATGATACATTAAAATCCCGGGATAAATGAATTGCACTTTATTGGCATTTGAAATGAATTTCCACTATATTAAAGTATGATACACATTTTTTTGTAGAACTGTATTTAAACGTTTTGTTCAGAAATCTTAAGTTTCTAAACGTTAATTTATCTTATTTACTAAGACATAAATTGTCAGAAAAACTAAAAAACTGTTTTCGCTGGCAAGCAAAAAGCCATTTGGTTAGAGCCTGAACTCCAAGACAATGACAAAAGAAGCCTTACTTTGTATTCAAGATGTTGTTATTAAAATGAATATGGGTATATAGGGCATAGAAAACAACAGAATTAATATTTTTTTAGTAATCTGTTATGTGTAGGTCTATTTATTTCTTTACAGACTTATGAGCCTTTTTTTATAAAAAAGTCATTTACTATTTACATTTTATATATTGTATGTAAACTTCCGCGCGCTACAGTTTTATTTTCTTTTCTTGGGTAAATATGCTGCATGCTACATTACATGTTGACAAGTCTTAGGGAACAAGTGAATATGACAGATTGCTTTTAAAATGGGTTAAAATAAAATTCTGCTTTAGAAAAACAAATACGCTGTATATATATTGTACGCAACATTTTAAAGATAAATAGCGCATTTTGGAATGAACATCTAATATTTCTATTGTCTTTTTAACGAAGTAAATCAATAAAAAAATATTTTAAATTATTTTCCATAAAGTAGGCATGCATGTGATAAACTAAACTATAGAATTATTGTGTCCCAAATTGGTGATACATATCTGGTGGCTAAGACTAACTTGCTTGTGAACTATCTTCGATACTATAAAAGGTAAAATTGTACAATTAAAAAAAAGTATAATTTTTTTTTTGGGTTTAACAACTCTTTTATTGTAAATGTCAACACTAGTTTATTTATTTAAAAGATTATTTGAGATACGCGCTAGATACGCAAGACGAAACATCTTAAGTTCAGATCTCAGAGTATATACTTATGCACTCACAGAGTGTACAGTGTTAATTGATCCTTACAACCTTACAGATCATCTAAAAAAACCTAAAATTTCTTAAAAACAAAAAAATATTACCGTCCAGATAACAAGTCAGTTTTTTGCCGATTGTGACATTTTGGTCATATTTTTTTTTCAGGAATTTAAAGATTGCTAGAGCAAAATAAAAAAAAGAATTAAAATACTTGTTTAATTGAAATTGTTTAATTTGTTTCATATTTTGAAAATGGTAACTGACTTGTTACTAAAACGTTGATAAGTTTTTTCGATTTTATTATTTTTTTTATTTCTCTTCCAGATAATTTGTCAGTTCGTAAGGGTTAATTATTTTTGTGCAACCTGTTTGTGCAGATATCTATATCCTGAGACCTGCACCAAAGCGGTCTTTTTTTATGTTTGGCGAGTAACGCAAACAATTTGTGTGACTAAAGTAATATAAATAAAATATAAAAAACACAATATAAAATTTTAATCTTTTTATTTTTAAAGAAAAAAAAGAAATCGAAAAGATTTTATTAATTTTAATAATAAAGACATGTAAAAATCTGGAAATCTGCGAAATAATTTATAAATAATATTAACTTTTTAATTTTCTTTCCTAATTTTTCTATTAAAAGCCAAACTATTTGTACTAATATCTAAGATTTCAATAGGCTTTGAATTTGGAATACATAGTATAAGCTTTTAATAGCGATTGTCTAAATAATAACAAAAACAGTATTTTGTATATTAACACAACATATATTTAGGCAACTTTTTACAGCCGTGTGCTCCTAGAGAACACTCTATCCAAAAATATTTGATTTATATGTCATTAACAGCATAAAAATAATAAAAATTTGTTCATATTAAAGGCAATAAGCTTTAAAAATAGGCAAATGATGAAAGTACTAGTATATATTTGTCATATGTAATCTTGTAAGTACTATTGTTGTTGAAAGCTAGTCATAGGAAGAAATTATATAATATATTAATTTACTTGTAAAGCATTATTTTTTACCTAAGATGCATCTAAAATTAACTATATTTGACCCCTAAATATTCGACAATTTCGGTCTTAGTATAGGGATTTCGAATATTTGTAGATAAAAAGTTATAATCTTCTTTACAAATTAAATGAAAGCTGAGATAAATTTTTAAAAGTGCCAAAATCAAAATTTAAGTTAAATATTTATTAAAAATTGAAAAACAACGTTAAAATATGTAATTGGTTACGAATTTCATTCAGCAAGAAGTAGGTCTTGATATCAAAGAGTCCAGTGATTCAGTATTTTAAAAAGGTAATGCCTCAATGTATTTGCTGAGATAAAACATCGCTTCTTTTCAGATCAGCAACCTAGTCAACCTCTGGCGTAGTTAGTTGTTTGATCGCTGACCATGTGCGAACACCAGTGCGATCACCACGTGAAGGTGCGTGTGGTTCAGATTCACGTTAAACTGTGGACCTTAATGAGGGATAAAATTAAAGAGGTATTTTCGCCTTGTCTAAAAAATGCACTTAGGTGCATTATCTGCTTTTTTTGGTACATCGACATCGTCGACGAAACTAAAGAGAAATAAGTTAAGTTTTAAAAAACCTTCACGTTATCTATTACTTACGCTTTATGCAAGCCTTCAAGGGCTATTTGATAAATAAAATAATATATTTTAAAGTTATTGTAAATATCGTTTATTTCAAAAAATATTCATTTAGTATGTGTTCATTGGGATTACTCGCCTCGAAATTTTCTAGAAATTGGGACCACTTTGGTCAAGGTTCCGGGTTATAGCAAGCTCAGCCTGCTCAGCCCCATTGACTCCTATAAACTTGAGGATCGCCTGCAACAAAAAAGAAAAGCCCTCCAAAAAACCCAAACACACCAATCAACATTTCGGTGGTAAGTCGGCCACCGTTGTCAAGATGAAATTAGAAGAAAAATAAAATGGAAATTTAAACTAAATTTTAGGAAATTTTGCTTTGGAAACTTCTGGAAGCTTTTATACCGTTTATGACGTTTTGTAATAAGTGACTTATTATTAATCTGTAATTTTAACGAAAACATACTAAAACATGAATACGCCACCAAACGATAGATTATATTCACAATAAACATCCTATTAAAAGAAATAACCCGAACGTGGTACGGCCGACGCTTTTACACTGATTGCTGGGAAATTACCTTAAAAATGTAGCTTTGTTTGCAGTTTGCTGTCATAAAATTTACTTTTTTTACAAAAATATCTCCAGAACCAAAATTAATTTACAGTTTTAAAAACAATGCATTTGTTTTAAGTAAAAACTACCAGTATGGATTGCTTTATCCGGGAAAAAACAATGTTCATTTTTAATGTTATATCTCTCGACTTTATCTGGTCGGGCAGTGGCTCTACTTTTATTTATTATTCGCTTTTGCAAATGCAGAAATCCCAATTATCATCAGCAAATAATAGCAATTTAAAGTTAAATGTGATTTTGTCTTCCGATTTATGAGGATATAAAATTCCGATATATTGCAATTTTATTGTTAACCCTGCAATACTGCAATTTCCATTCTTGATTAAACTATTTTAAGTATTTTAAATAAACCTGAATTTAAATTTAATGCCTTACCTAATAACAAAGTGTTTGGTTAGTGGTTTGGCTGTCCTAAGATAATTATCACTATAGCGGTAAGGGTATAAATTATTGCCTAACCTTTTAAAACAATTTGGCTTCGTTACATACATATAAGTTTACCATTGCCTATGCTTGGATGCAAATTACTGTTATTACACCTAGTTCTAATCCAAAAATAGCGAATATCTACGGTAATAAATTATGCATTTCAAAAAACTAAATTCCTGTAAAAACTATATTAAAATAGTTGCATATTTGCATTACAGTGACTTTTGTTATGTCAAATTACCAACTTAAAAATGTAAATATGTAGCGAAAACAGCGGTACTAATATTTAGATTTGTAGCTTACTTAATCTGCTTCCGTTTTTAACACGCAGAGGTTTAAATTTAAAAACACAATATTTAAATAAATATCCTTTACTTTTTTTAATTTAACTTAAGGTAGTTCTTTCGCTGCAATGGTAGAAAAAAGTTTACCCTAGAGTATAAAGGAACGGTCGGTCAGCCGTTGCACAGTGGAACAAAGCGTCACTATTAAATAGTAATTTTGCTCGTTTTTCTTTTACTTCGACATTTGACTCGCTCCAACGTTGCCAGTTCATCCACTCGCAGCTCTCTTATATACCCTTCAGTAAAAATATTCCTCTAAAGATGTAATTAATATTAATTTTTTGTTTAAACTACGTGGTAAATAATTTTTATTTTTTTTTAATTGTTAAAAATATATATATTTCTTTCTTTTAGTAGTCATTCGTAAGAATAAAAAGGTTTCTTTGCAGGAAAAAAATAAGAAACCTGTCATTTTCCCCCGCGTCTCCCATGCTACATGTACAAACATTGCAATTTTTAATCGCAATTATCTCTTATTAGACATGGTAAGCCTTTTTTAAATTTTACCAGCATGTGTATTGTTCATTTAATAACTTATGCTTAAAATTTGAAAGATTTCTTAAGATGTTTCTCTGAAGTTTCTAGACATTGTTGTAGGTTGAATAAAAACTTCTTTTCGGAATACCATTGCTCTTATTTAATTTTTTTACAACGTTTCGAACAGTAAGTATCTCTGATCGTTATCAAGTGAATACCAAATATCTAAGCCTATGACTACGCCTTATATATCCTAACCGGGTCACTGATGCATAAAGCCACTGCCCATTTTTATGGTCTACTGAGCTTGACTTTTCGCTGTGAGTGAACAGAGGTTGCCAAATGTTATGGATATCTAAACTTGGTTTACTATAAACTTGGGAATTATTAATAATAATAGCAGCTTCTTTAAATTTTCGTTTTTTTCAGTGGGATTCTCTAAGAACAAGCCCAGCATCTTTCCAATTATTATTATGATGTTTAGACCAAGCATGTTCCGCAACACCTGACTTGTCAGTCCCGCCCATTCGAGTATGTTTAAGATGTCCCTTAATTCTAACATCTAAAGGTCTCTTTGTCTCATCAATATATAGATCACCACACTTACAGGGTATTTGATAAACAACTTCTTTTCCCGCATTCAAAGATCTCGGTTTTGTTTTAGTAAGAAAACTTCTAAAGGTGTTGCGGAAAAAAATACTGTTTTGATGTCGTATTTCCTTGCTATTCTTCTTTTTTTTTCAAAAGTTTCTCGCATGTGAGGTATGGTAAGGATCTTTATTTCTTGTTGTTGATTGGTATGTATAACCTGTTTTTTATTTTGAAAGTTTAAAATTGTTCTTTGAACAAGTGTTTTGTGGCAATCGTTCTGTCGCAGGTCTTTCTTGATATTATCAACGTCTTTATTTAACAAAATGTCAGTGCTACATATGGTTTTGACACGATTATAGAGTGTGTTTATTATACCTTCTTTCGTTGCGCCAGAATAATTAGACTTGAAATTAAAATATTGTTCGGTGTGTTGCTTTTCTATATACTGGTGTTTCAACTGTATTTCCGGATTGCCTTAATAAAACATCAAGAAACGGTAGTAAGGAATCCTCTTCTTTTTCCATGGTAAATTGAATAGACAGACGAAAATTATTTAGGTGATCCAGAAATGATTTTAGTTGTTCCTCACTACCGTTCCAAATAATTTCTTTAGATGTTGCCTGCATGATCCAACTACCTTAAAAACCAAGTTTAAATATTTTTCCATTTTCTAACCAAAATTTTTTATTTAAATTTATTTATTATTTTCAAAAAAAAAGGACAGCAACAATAAACAAAACTTGTGTATTCTAAGAAAGGAAAAATCTCATTAATAAATAAATAGGGCAAATTTTAACCAAACATATTAAAAAAACACATATAACACAATCTTTAAACTAAAGTTAGCAGCGTTCTTCTGGCTCACATATCGATTTCATTCTAATAAAAACATCTTGAATACAAAATAAGGCTCTTTTGTCATTATGCCGCTATTTCAGGCTTGTCCCAAATAGCTTTTGAATGCCAGCAGTAACGTTTTTAGTTTTCCGGCGATTTAGATGTCTTTGTAAGTAAGATTAATTAGTTTTCGGGAATTTATAAATCATTATCTAAAAATGAAAACCAAGAAATCTTTTTGGATGATTTAAAGAAAATGGGGTATCATACCTTAATAAATTATCAGGATTATTTTCTTAAGCTTTAAAATGTCGCCATTTTTTTAACAAAAAGTGTAGCAAAATAAATCTTAATGCCAAATCTGAGGAAATATACATTTTTTTTTTGCAATAAACTTAAGCTTAAAAGGGTATTATATATATATTTTAATAGTTTAGATATTTAAGCATATCTCCTTTAAAGGATTTTTTTGTATTTAAATTATTTTGAAAATTGTATATATCTAAAGTTGTTGTTCGGCGCAATGAAGTTTAAATCGAAAATTCTGAGTTTCAAGCTCCAAAAGAAGAAAGAAGTGCTCGTATTTTGGAGTGAATTTTGTTTAATATTTAATTTAGGGTAAAAAAGGCCAAATATATGTAGCCGAAATCGCTGATTAAGAAAAATGTAAGTTATATGTACTGTTCCCTCTCCCAACCGCTGTGTTCACACATCGTCGTTGTGGTTGGGCCCAGTAGGATCTTTTGAAACATGCGCTAGAGTTGCTGGTTATCGGCAACTCTTTTGGCTAGTGTATGGAACGGGATCCGAAGCTAAGATAAACACAAGGATTAACTCAAGGTGTTAACATACCGTGCTGATGAGTGAATTACATCCTGTGCCTTAAACAGGTGCCTCCAACGGTGCCCCTGAGATACAGGGCGACCTCTCAGAGTATCTAGCGTTACTGTGGTAATGCGGGGCTCTGCCGTGGTGGACTATTACTTCCCTAGCTCCAAACAGAAAGCGGACAGAACCGCTTTCATAGGAAAAAGTGACAAGGTGCGCTGATCGAAACGGATAAATCCTTTTCGAGAGGTGCCACTTAAGTCACAAGCAGACAAACATGCGCCGACCGAAACGGGTGAATCCGTTTTGAGGTGCCCCTAAAGTCACCGGCGCCTGTTTCACGGGAAGGGCTAATCCATCCCGAATAAACAGGTGCTTAGGAAGGGTTCCCTGAATCAAAACAGAAGGCGGATAGAACCGCCTTTATAGGAAAAGGTTCCCTGGCTTTAAACAGAAAGCGGATAGGACCGTTTTCATAGGATAAGGCCAGAGATGCGGCCTCAAAACGAACGTCTGGTTCCTGTAACAAGGACCTGGTACCTACCCACGTCACTAGGCCGGGAGAGGAGGGCATGATGGATCTAATCGTCGGCTCGTCATACTCTCCAGGAGACAGGGACACCAGAACACATTAGAACACATTGTTCTCGTGTCCGGTAGCGACACGAGTAAGAGGAGATGTAAGAACTCTCTCCCAATCTGGTATCGGATTCATTAGAAGTCCGATCCTATTGGGAGAAAAAAAATAAAAATAAAAAGGTGTGAGCCACAATACACCGAGCGGCGCAGTGGAGGGCGTAAAAAGTCCACTCACTTTAAACCTACCTACCTACCTATTGTTTCCTCTGTTAGACTACTTTAAACTTAACTTTAAACGAATTTTTCTCGAAACTACATTTTTTAAAACGTTTGTTACAAAATCTCAAGTTCCAATAGATCGATTTTTTTAAAGTTAGCATGAATTTGCTTTATATATCCTTTTATCGCAGGAACCAATTTGTACTATTTTTAAAAATAAGGAAAATTTATAAAATAACTGAAAAAAACCTACCATTTTTGTAGAAAAATTGCCTTTAAATTTTTTTTTCTGATTCGTGACATAATGATATTTATACTAATACCATTTTTTTTTTAATTTTTTAGATGACCAGAAAGAGGGAATCGTGACAACAGCGTGTGACTTTTTGAAATATGTTTTTCTTTATTTGCTTTTTTTTGTAAATTCTTTTTAAAAATGAATGATTAAAAAATAAGAATAGGTAAATATTAATTTTTTTTATCGACTGTCAGAAGACGCTCAAAATTCAGGTTTCTAGGCTAGAATAACTCTTTAATGACTAACGTAATTTATAATTTTCTATTTTTTAAATTTACAAGTTTTTCTAATACCAACCGGAAAATTTGTAAATGTTGTAAACGTTATATTTTAGCTTTGTTTTATTCGAATTCATTGTCCTGGAACAATTATATGTTCCTTGGTTCTTTATGAGCAATTAAATAGACTGAATACAGCCACTGGGCGGGTTTAAAGATGATAAAGGGCATTATAAAGGATAATTTAAGGTTAAATTGAGTCGGATAATTTTAGGGGGGCTTTGGTGCCAAAAATTTTTTTAAGTAAAAAACTGATTAAAACTTAATAGAAAAATTTCAGAAATGTTTTTTTTAGTTCAATGCTTTTTTTACGTAGATTTTTATTTTGTTGGTTTTTACAGCAAGATTTATTAAGCATGAAGCATTAACAATACTTAATTTTTCTTTTTTAATAATTAGTTTTTTTTAATTTAAAATTTTTTTGGGAAAATTTAAAAGCGTTTGGGGATGGTTTAATCTTTTTTATTTTTGATGAAGGTTTGGGGGGGGTCTCAAAAAAAACATAATTAATCAAAATATGTCAAGATAAGCAAACTTACTTATATCCAAAATTTCTTTGTTTAACCGATAAAGGGGTTTAAAACTATTAGAATATATTGTCTTTTTTGAAAATATCACCTATTATACATAAATTTCATCCACCTGAAATATAATAAAACTGTTTAAAAAAATATTAAAAATGGTTATTTAAGGTAACCATTATTTCAAAAGTTAAAATTTTATTTTTAAAAGGTTTAACATTTTTTTTTTTAATCTTTGGAAACCCCCGAAGGCTAAGGCCTAAGTACAAAAAAAATTGGGTGTTTTTTTGGGGTGAGAGGGAGTTTGTTCACACTTAAATTTTTGGGGGACTGGGAAAAAAGGGAAAAAAACCGGGGGGCGGGGTTCCTAGTCTGGACTTTCTGGGGGAAAAAAAAAGGGGAAAAAGGGGGAAAAATTCGGGGCCTCTCTGGTTGAACTAAAAGGATGCATAAAAGTTGCACTACGTGTTGCTCTGTTGGGAGCTGGAAAGGGGAGGAATTATGCCCCCGGGGCAAAACCCCGGAAAATACCAAAAAGGCGACAGCCCCCCCACAGCTCGGCGGTTAAAAAAAAGCCTCTTTCTGTAAGCGGGAAAACCGATAGGAAACCAGCCTTCTTTGAAAAAAGTCGGAATGCTAAGTGTTGTAGAGACCCATTTTCAGACATAAATTATTCTAAAGAGGGTCTGATTTTGAATGATACAGAGTATATAGTTGGAAGAAAAAAATACTTTCGGCTGAAAGAGAAATCAAGCTTTTTTGAAGCTGCTAAGGAAATGGTTGTTTTATTTGGAGTTGAGGTTTTTTTAAAAAGGAAAACGCCAACAAGGTTAAACGACTCTTTTTTCCCAAATTGGCGTCTTTTTAGAACGGATGAGAACTGGCAGTTTTTCCCCGCGACAGCAAAAAACTTTTTTTTAAAGGCATTAAACTAAAAAAGTTTTTGGCCCCCAATCCAAGGTAGTTTGGGTCTTGTGAGAGAGACGACGCATTGACCTACGTTTTTAAGCCAGGCTTATTGACTGGCGGTTTTTAATAAAAAGGATATGTTGATTGACGCTTTTTATTTCTAATACCATTAAAAAAAAAAAAATAGATTTAAAAACCCCCTTTTTTTTAAAATAATTTTTATTTTTTTTTAAAATTTTTTAGGAAATATAAAAATACAGGTTGTTAATTTAAGACGTAACTACATTAAGGTTTTTAATATTTTTAAAAAAAAAACGAAAAGTGACCTGCGGGTAATTAAGTTTCTAATTAATTATCAAAAAACCATTAACCTAACTGTTGTTGTAAAACTTTGTGTTATTATGATTAAATAAAATAAAAATAACTTTTTTATTTGTCTTTTAAGCTTTAAACCAATATTATTTTACAATTTTGTTTCTTTGTTATGTTTTTATTAAATGCTAAATCTTGAGAGTAGCAAAAAAACCCATATTAGCTAATTAGTCCTATTTTTGCCTTTTATGCTTCGTTTTTTAAAGTATTTTTTTAAAAAGTCCCCAACAACTCAAACAATTGTCGATTTTTTTATCCCATCAAAAACAGTTATATAAAATAGTGGCTAAGTTCCTAATCCAAATATCTCGACCTATTAAAGTACTGAGATCTAAAATAAGACCAAATTTGGTTCACAATTTTTTTCCTTTTTTTTTTTATTGGGTATTTTATAAGGAATGTAGCTGAGTATCTATAAAAAATAAAAAAATGAAATTTTAATAACGTGCATATTACAAATTAAGTATCAAAGCAAAGCGCTTTCGGATAAATAGCCATTACCAGTGCTACCTAAAAACAAGTGTATATTAATGAAATATCGATCTTATTTATAAAAAACCAAAAAAGGGGTTCCCCCAAAATTTAAAAACCCTTTTTTAACCCCCCTTTTTGGTTTTTTTAATAAAAATTGATATTTTTTTTGATGCAAAAAAGGGGTATTTGCCGCAATTTGTTATATCCCCTTAATACTCAATTTTCCTTTTTTTTTTTTTTATGATTTTTTGTATATTAGTTATTTATGATATAACTGTTAAAAGTACAATTTTAAGGCACGAATATGAGAGTTTTCAGAATAAGCGAAGCGATATTATACAATATTTTTTCTATAAACGCAATAATACAGTTAAAAATTAAATTATTTAAAAATTGAAAAATACAGTTTTATTTAGCATCGTAAAAAAAATTATTGTTGTTAATTGATTTAATAATGAATTTGAAAACCCCGTTGATGCTGGTTCACGGGATTTTCAAATTTAATCAGGTCAGTTTTTAACCCTTTTGTTTTTTTAAAATTAAATAGATAGATAAAGCGGCCAGTAGAGCATCGCTGGTTTACTGCCCCCAAAAAATCATTTACAATATAATATTGCCTACAATAGGGGTTTTGAATTAGTGTAAGGAGGAAGGTGTTGCTAGAAAAAATTGAAAACTATTTTTTTATTTTGAGAAAAAAAAGAAGATTTGGAAAGCATATCTGATGGTGACTTATTCAGTGATCAAAGCTATGCTACGCATAAACAATGACGTGGATATCAGTAATTTTTTTTAAATTTGCTTATTTAAAGCGTCAAAAAAGGAAACACAGTGAATACCCTCTGGGTGAAAGAAGTTACCATTTTGGAAATTTTTTTGGTGCCTGTCGAAAAAACTTTGTCAGTTGACTTTGACTTGAAAGACATGGGCACTTCATTGATAATTCACATACGAGATACTAAAACCAAGGTACCGCATAATTTTACTATCGTTGAAAAATTTGGTTTGGATTTTATTTTTTTCAACTCAAAAACAATTTTTTGAAAATTTATCGTACGGGTCTTAGGTGCCATTACAAAAAAAATATACTATGAAATAAAAAATTGCGATGTTGCCAAAAAACTTTACCGGCATTTTTTTTTAATCTATTCTATAAAGTGAAAAAAATTAAAAAGAAAAAATACGATTGTTAAAAAAAAGAAAAAACAATAAAATTATATAGATCGCGTCTATAGAAGCCTCGATTCTTGACAGTGTTGACAAAAACTCTTTATTTGCGGGACTCGGCGCGTAATTTGTAAAGTAGCTTTTTCTAAATAATGCTTTAATTTAAAAACAAAGCAAATCATGGGTTTTTTATTTCTCGCATTTTTACGTCTAAAAAAATTTGGGGGGAAAATAAACCCTTTTTTAACAGAACAGCCATGACCGACTAGAACTTGGGCTTTTAATTTAAAAATTTTTTTGTAAAGTTATAAAAAAATTTTTTAAAACCCCGGGGGTATAAAATTTTAAAAATTTTTTTATAATTTACCTATCAAAAATAAAAAAATTAATAACTTTTATGTAAGAATAATTTAAAACAAATTAAAAATTTTCTAGTCGCTCATATTAGTTCTGGTTACAAAGCCTTTTTTTCCCAATTTATTTTATATTTGGTAAAAAAAAAATATTAAAATGTTTTAAAGTCCCCCCACCGGATTATTTTGTGTACCCATAAAGAGCTGAAAAGAATTTTTAAAAATCTTTTAAAAAAAGCTGAAACAAATATATAAAACAATTATCAAGATTTTTGGTAAGAAACTTGGACCTTTCTTTACATAAGTGCTATTACCAGCAAATTTTTTTTTTCTTTTTTTTGGGGAGGTTTATTTTGTTTCCCATTTTTGCTCTGGGTAAACTTAACATTGGCTACATAGAAAATACGAAAATTGCTCATTTTAATGTTCCTTAATTCGAGCCCGGTTTGGACTTTGATAGGTAAATGTGGCAATTTTCTTTGTTTAGTGAACAAAATCCCTCCTGCATTTTAAAATCTATTACAATTATGACCTCAGAGAGTCATATCCAATCAGATTGCAAAATTCTAAAATACCCCCCGAAAATAGTTTTACGTCTCTTTTAAAGGCTTTTTAAATAATAATGTACGGAGCTCCCGAAATTCGTTCTATTTTGGTCTTCTAAAGATCGGGGTCGATTAAATGAAGGCAAAGTTTCGCAATTTGATGCAAATCAAAATGTCAATTTAAAAGTTTAAAAATTTTAAATACTTTCGAAGATTTTTGGAAAAATACCGAATGTTCGCGATTTCATTTGTAATTTTTTTTATTTAAATAGATATAACAAAATAAATTTTACATTCTTATTGCTACTTTTTTGTGTTCTACAAGACACTGTTATTAGATTTACACACTGAAGTTTTGTGTTCCAGCTGCCATCATCAACTTTGTTTTTTTAAATACGGCCGTGGATTTTTTATTACGTTTTTAGAAGCTTTTAAAGTTTAAAAACAAATGATGTATCGCACTTCTTCATAATTCTTTTTAAATTAAGTCATAAAAAAATTAAAATGAAATCGCAAATATTCGGTTTTTCCAAAATCCTCGTAAGAATTTAAAATGTTTAAACTTTAAAGTTGGCATTTTGATCAGCATTAAATTGCGTAACATTGCTTTAATTTAATTAACCTCGTATTTTTTCAATTTTCTGAGATACCAATGATAAGATTCGAATTTGGAACACCCTGTACAGTTTTTAGAATGACTTGTGCCTTTAATTACTAACACACCAAATTTTAAGTTTTTACAAAATTCTAAAATACCTCTATAAAACACTCCATAATTTTATTGAGTCAATGAGTTAGTCAGTCAGTAGTAAAATGAGCGATTTTTAAAATCGAATATCTTGGAGATCACTTGACATACCTTTCTTAATATTATAACAGATAATTAGAATACTGAAGTGAATTTACATATTAAATATCACATCTTTATGTGGAACAAGGAAGTTATAATAGGGGACAAATAGGCTGAAACATTTCGTGTAATATACACACATTCGTGCGGTAGGCGCGGTAGGCCTGGCGCATTACTGTGCACCTAGATTAAACGTTGAAATATTTAAAATATATTTATTGGCTGCATATAAATAAAACAGCTTTTGCCACAACAGACTCCAGAAAATAACTAAGGTCAAGTTCAGGCCACATTTGTGCTAATATTATGTGAATATATTTTGTTGCTCATGCATAAGAATGGTAAATAATCAACCCTTATTTACCCACAACTTTTTTTTTAAAATTTAACGAAGGGACAACTTTTTCTCTTGCTGTTTGTATGTACATTCTAAATAAGGTTTTCCGTTCTTTTGAATGTAAACCTGAAGGGTCAACAGGAAATAGTCGGAAATAGGTGAATTTCCAACGCCAATAAAAAAATAACAACCCGACCGATAACCTGAGAAGAGTCGCATCTAGGGGGAAATTTTAAGTATGGCATAAATTAAAATGGCAGATACTAAAAAACAAAAAAAAAAATTAAAATTATGCGGAATAATATGTGTTATTTATAAGGTTATATGAATAACAGTAAAAACATAAAATGTTAGGGTAATGTTTATGGAGTACGCCTTGAATTCTTTAATTTCTCAATTTTAGGCAAATTTAAATTTTAAAAATTTTATAAAAAAGAGTAGTCACAGCCAACATGTTTTAAAATGTTATGCTATACATTTAAGAAAAAAAAAAAATATTAAAATTTTTGGAAAGTCTTTCAAATTTGTGCTCTTATGCACAAACATTTAAATACGATGCTAATGAAAAAGTACGCACTATACTTTTTTAAAATTGGTGCACGTCATTTTTATTTAATTGTTTACTAATAAAATAAAATTTTTTCATATATAAAATGAAAGTTTATTAGAAGTAATACAAAATTAAAAAATTTTCCCCTTAAAAGGAAAAAGAAAAAAAGTATCTGCTTAAAGTCGTCCTCTGAACAAAAAAAACAAAAAAAATCCCCCCTTTCATATGTGGTGAAAGATTAACCCCCAAACCCCAAAAACACAAATCCATTTATCATCTTTAAAAGATTCTAGGTACAATTCTCCACATCCTGGACAACGTTCATCCTTTTCGACACCTTTATTAATTTTCTTTTTTAACTTTTTTCTTTTCTGAGATTTTGAGCCAGTAACAACTGTTTTCTCTTTGCTGCTTCAATTTTTTTTCTTCTTTTCCTTTCTTAATTCCGGCAAGTTCTTCAAGTTTATCCTTGAATGGAGTCCTAGAGAATATTTCGGATTTTTGTGATCTTGATTTAAAAGAGCGATTTGGTTTTTCTTTTATTTGCGGCAAAGGTTAAATTTCTGAAGCTGGGATCGACCGATTTAAAGCCTCTTCCTCAAAAGTAGACGAATTCTTTGATATAAGTACCCCGTATTCACAGACTATATCAAGGCTGGCAATATCCAGCGGTGAAGGTGTTGCACGTATCGGAATACTCATGGAAGGTTCGGGATCAACTATTTCCACCACGATTTCATCATTGAGCTGGCAATTCTCTGTATAATTGGGTGCGTCTGTCGTATTAATGGGTGGGTCTGGCGTAGTGATTAGTGCGTCTGGCGTATTAAAGGTTGCGTCTGTCTCACAGAAAGGGGCAAAATCATCATCGTTAAACTGATCCGGAATATAGGAATATATTCCGGAAGCTCTGAATGAGTTTTCTGATTTTCCAATATTGGCGACGCTGGTGAAAACGGTTAAAAGTCCGGCAACTTGCATCTGCGTTTTTCCCTTTTCCAGGATTACTTACCATCCACTTATCACACTTCTACTGAAAGCACTCTTTAATGGGCCAAAGAAATCAACATCCGGGGATCCTTGGCTTGCATGAGGTGGTAGGAAAATAAATCAAAGGAATCCCTGCAAAAGTTTATTGCATCTAGATCACGGTGAGAGGAATGGTTGTCGAGGATAACAGTACTTGATTTTGGCACTAGGTTTGCTGTATCTTTTGAAATGCCGAAACCCACGACAAAATAATTTTTGTCTAAAAACCCAGAGTCCGATATCATTTTGCAGGTACCAGTAGGGGCATTTAAAAGAGCTCATTTTTCACCTTTTTCTGGGAAAATATATAGCGGAGGAAAATATGTCCAGGTAAGCTAAAACAATATACCGCTGTAAAGGGGGACCCCGATTCACTAACTACTTTTCCGACCAGTTTTTTTCCTTTGCTGGATTTGGGTTTTATAAGGTACTGTGGATCCCCTGTTTCGTCCATGTTGTATATTGAATTTGGTAGGTAGTTTCTTTTTTCATAAGGGTTTAAGATTTAAAAAAAAATATCTACCTGGCTTTTTTAAAACCCATTTTGACCCATTAAAAATTTTTTTGGGTGCCGAAGTACTATTTTGTATTTTGACAAAACTCTTTTTCCCAGACTCACCTGCCATTTTTAATATGGCTGAACCTGTGTTTAAGTTTGTTAGCTTGGGGAAACTTATAAATTTTTTTAATTTTCTTGGTAAATTCTAAGATCCAGGTCCCCTTTCTTGTTGGGTAAATCACCCCCATATCTAAAGTATATCAGTTTTGAATCGTCCTGGAGCTGGGGATGGTTCCTGCAACCGTTTTTTTGGTGTTGCTTCATTTATGCCCATTTTCATGGCTATACTTCTTTTACTAAAACCATCTGCAATTTTTTTCCTAATCTCTTCCATATTGCCTTCGGTGAACATTAGCTTCCGCTCACTTTTTCTTTTGTAACGGCTATATTTCAATTTTGTTAATCTGAAAAAAAAGGTTGATTTCTATGCTATATTCACTAGAGCTTTATTACTTATAAGAGCACGCACTGCTTTTAAAACAGGTGTGTCGATCATGTAGATTTCTTTTTTTGTATCCAGTGTCGTATGCTATTTAGAACATGACTGACTGCATAGACAATTTAATAGATGGCGATATGTATTAAAAATAAGCGTGCATACTCTTATACAACATTACCCTATTTATGATACTAGTGTGTTGTGTTGAAAATAGGTCACGCGAAAAAAAATTATATATTTATAATTTCTTCTCAAGTGACTTAGAAAATATAACGCACGAGTAGCATACAATGTTTTATCCAACAACTAAAATTTACAGGTATTATTTCGAAATGAGTCTCTTTTAAAGCATTTATACATTTTTATTTCAAGCTTCTTTTCGTTGATCTTTGGTGTTTATGCTGCAGCTGCTTGCACAGTGTAAATATAGGTTGTTTTTGGTTAATATAAAACTTAAAGTATTATTAAAATTATTCAAGTTGTTTTGAGAATAAATATGGTTGTAAAAAAAGAGTTTAAAACTTTTAAAAAGTAAAAAAATTAAAAAAAAACAAAAAAAACCGCCCTTCAATAAACTAATATCATTGATGGGGGTATTATTATTAGTGAAGAATTAACAAAAAAAAAAAAGCGTAGTGATTTTCAATCTCACCTATAGACAATAGTATAGGATAATAAGAAGGAAAAAATATTGTCTTTTTGGAAGCAAAGTTGTTCCTACCTTGGATAAACTGAAAAAAAGTAGACAAGACGAAAAATATAAATATTAGCGTGCCACCCTCCATGCTTTGTAAAATGGGGTTTAAATACCCAAAATAACAAAAGACAAGTAAATGGAATCCCAAATTACGCACTTGGAGAATTAATTACCCCTTAAAAATTTAAAAATATAGGTTAGAAAACAGATCCATAAACCTTGATGAAATATGGGTTTGATACACACGACAAGTATCAAAGGTGGGTTGATTCCAGTCAAAACTGTAGACGAAAGCACCTTAAATAAAGGAAAACGCATTACTATAATACACGCTGGTTCAAATCGGTTTTTCCCAAACCTTGCTGTTGTCTGCAAAGAATATTAAGGTTCTGCTTGAATTATCATGAGGATAAAGGTGCAGAACTTTT